>JAHNEJ010003586.1:0-112692 GCA_022559845.1 Amorphophallus konjac | reverse complement strand
AGTACACACTTGAAGCTCAAAGCAATTTAGATGAGGAAGCAGAAATAAGAACTTCAGATTTAGGCTCCCCCTTAGTGAATGATGCAGATCTTGGGCTGATGTTGCTTCTCCACTTGATTTCCTCATGATTGGCATCAAAATGATCTTCAAATGCTTGGATGTTGATGAAGAGTGGCTGGACGGACTATTGTTCACGTAGTGCTTCTGGTTCTTGCAGCCGCTCACCCTCATCACTTGATAGCCTCCCCTTTGATCCTCTTGATGATTTTGGATGCAGCTTGAATCTCCACTTTACTTGGGTTGGTTGGCTTCAGATTGAACTTGGAAAGCTTAGAGATGGATGAGGAACCCTTCCACGGATCACTGTTCATGGAGCTACAGTAGCAACTTCCTACTCCCCTTGATAGCCTCCTTGATCTTCCTTTGAGATTAGGGTTTTTGACCCCAAAGAGATGTTTTTATACACCTTGGGTGGTCAAGGGACATGACAGAACACAGATCCACAAATCATGGCATGTCTGGTGGCTTTGGGATTAAACAAATCAAAGAGAAGAACTTTCCCCGTTCAAGAAACAAAAAGTCAATATTTGTTGCCTCGGGGGGTTCGGTCGACCGGACGCGGTCGTACGGTCGACCGAACTATAAAAGACTGTAGTTTCCTGATCCCTGGAAAGTTTAGTCTACCTAAGCCCCATGGTCGGTCGACCTAACGTTTCTGCATTTCCAGAATTTCATATTTCAGCCCCAAACTCCATTGCAACCCTTCCAAGCATTGTGGCATCAAACTCCTTTGATCTTGGAGGGTTTATATTGAGTATTTTGACCTGCAAAACCATAGAGAAAAATGATTAGAACATTAGCTTAATAATCCAAATGATAAATTCATGAAGTACATATGGATGACATGCATTGAAGCCCTTGAAAACTCAAGTCTTACACCTAAACAACAAGAGGTAACGATTATGAAGTTGTACACAATGAATGAGCATCTTTAGCCAAACTCTACCAAGGTTCACAAGCTTTGATTAGGCATGTTGGAAGCTCAATTCCTCATGAGAAATATGCATGAAAAACATTTAAGAACTTAATGAAGAGATATGCATGTTAACTCAATCAAACTAGAACAACAAGAACACAAAGACTCATTACACATGCAAAGGGTCGACTTTTTGTTAGGATGGGTCGACTCTACATATCGCAAGGCCTATATAGCATGTAGCAAATCCTCCACATATCACAATACCATATAGCATGGGCAACAAAGATAGAATCATCAATCTTCAATATAGGTCCATGAACACAAGCTTAGTTTTCAGAACCTAAACAATAAGTGTTTTCCATGAACACAACCTCATGGATTAAACCCAAATCTAGCTATCTTCAGAAAAGAATAACTACATTCAATGTGTAGTTCAAGCTAGAATTGAATCACCCTCAAACCAAGATTATCATATAGGCAAATGAAGCACGCTATGCACATAGACTTGTTTTGCCAAAATGAAATGACTATGAATCCATATAATCAGAGAGCATCACTAAAATCATAGTCATTAAATTTCAAGTTAATAGGTTGAGGATATTTCGAGCCCAAAAACCTTGAGGAAAATGCATGAAAATACCCAACCAAGACATTGAAAACCTATTTGATGAAATGCATGAAACATAGAAAGAGTCAATGCAACGCAATGAGAAAGTTAACTCCTTTTTTGAAGAAGAACTTCATTGATGGACTCCTTTGAGTTCCAAGCATGAATCCTGGATTTGATCCTGCAAGCCAAGATAACATAGCATGTGTTCCTTAAACAACAATCATCCATATGACTTCCAAGTGAGAATCTTGAAGTCATCTTTTAACTCATCAACCAAGATCTATACATGTTACTCAATGAAACACATGTACATACCCACAAGTGCAATCATTTTGTTATCATCAAAAGTAAACACCAAACATCCACTAGGGGATGCAACAATCTCCCCCTTTTTGATGATGACAAAAGAATGTGTAGGAGAGTCTAAAAAGATAGCAATGAGTAGATACAAAAAGATAGCATTGAGCATATACCCAATGAGCACAGAACTAATATTCTCTCCCTTTTTATCATCTACAAAAAGACAGGGGGTTATGGGACATGATATGAACATGTTAGGCCTGAAGAGATGATGCCCATTCGGATACCAGTTGTTGCTAATTGTTGGCCTCAAGGATTTGATACCATTGTTGGAAGATTTGTGCAACATTTCAGATACCATGAAGTGTTCAAGATGATAGCATTCAAAATCTAAAGCCCATTTCATATTTTCACAAAATGCAATAGCAAAGCAACGCAAGATGGTTCATGGAATGTCTTTGAGAGCCAGAAAACATAACAAGATGTTGACAGACCAATGGTTGATTATCAAGATGGGAAGATGAGTAGACTTGATACCAACAATAATCAATATTATTCCACTACAGCATTTGTTAACAAATCTGATGCCATTCAATGCCTAAAACCCATTAAGCAAATGTAAAGCATTTGAAGACCATTTTTTTTTTATTTTCATTATTTTTTATATTTTTAAATTTTCTTTTGAAATGTATAAAGCAAGATGCATAAAACTAAATGCATATAAATGATGAGATATGAGATGCACATAATGCAACCAAGCAAATATGTATATATATTTAGTCTAACATATCTACCCCTTACTTATTTTAGAGGGGAATAGGTATAATAGAGGTTCATGAGAGTCAAAACAACGAGGATGCTTATGTGTAACACCTGTTGGGTTCGGTGCTATGGATTCAGAGGGGGGGTGAATGAATCTCCCCTTTAAAAACTTCGCTCAAATTAAATTAATGCAATCAGAGATGCAGAATTAAAAACTATTGCAGATATGTAGAGCGATCCTAAGCAAACATCTAATGTGCACAGCAATGAGATGAATACAATCCTCGTGCCTATGAATGCATCTAGCGCCAGTCAGATATGAAATTCAAACCACAGTGGACAAGAGGTTTTTAGGTGGTTCGGTCCTGCAGACCTACGTCCACCCCACACTCAAACCAGAGTGTGGATTCTGCTGACTCACAGCTTGAACCGCTGGGCCTCACAGCTTGCCTACAACCGCTGGCCTCACAGCTTGCCATCCCGCTGAGCATCACAGCTTGCTGTCCAGAGGAGTCCACCTCTGCAACGCTGAGCATCACAGCTTGCTCCGCTGGGCAATACAGCTTAGCCGTCCGAGGTATCCACCTCAGCCGCTGTGCATCACAGCTTGCACTGCTGACGACAGCTTGAAGAACAGTTTGAAAAGCAAACAAAAATAGGTAGTAACAGCGACTGAAAGCTGTAAATAATAAAGCACAATGTGGCTCTCAAAGGAGCTGACTGGAGTGGATCTGATCCAACATCCAGTAGGAATGATCTTCAGGTAATCTCATCTTCCTCTTCTTCACGAGCTCTCTATCTTCTTCTGCTAATCTCTCTTTCTCTCTTTCTTCTTTTTCTTCTTTCTTCTCTCAATGGCTCACTGGATCGTGCAGGCTCTGGCCTTCAGCTTTCTTCTTTGATCAGGCTTCTCCTGATGAAGAGGTTTGCATTTTATAGCAGCAGCAGCAAGAGGGCGTGTGGCTCTCCACAGTTCCCGCCCAATTGCTTGGACCACGTGGCAGCATCCCGCCTGCTTCAGTACACGTGTCATCATCCTGTCAGTCCTTTTAGTCTCGGATCACGTGCCCTCATTGGCCTCCACGAAATAGCAGTCCTGCCAGACATTCAGTCGAAGGGAATATCAGTTTAAGACAGTAAACTCTGTACAGACTTCATTCATGCAAGCAAGACAATGCATGGCTGTACAGAGTTGGTCGAGTGAAGCAATGGACGAATGTACAGACTTGTTGAGAGACATGCACACATGCACATAAGAGAGTATGTACTTAGACTATGAATGCTCAGGCATGCTGCCAATCGAGTGTACAAACTCTGTGTGCAATGTGCAACCAATGTGCAGACTTGCTAGTGGGTGTGTGCGAGACAATGTATAGACTTGAGGGCATATGATGCAGTATGCATATGGTGAAGTATGCACATTGAAAGATGAATACACATGCAAGTCACCAAGCAGTGTATGGACTTAGTATGTATGCGACAATGATGTACAGACTTCACGTATGCAAAGCTATGAACATTTACAAATGGATGTAATGACATGCCAAATGAAAAGGCAGACTCAACGTGCAATGCATGAAGCAATGTATAGACACGGAGTGCAATGTGTAACTAATGTACATACTTTGCAATGCCTAGTGTTAAAGCATGGGAACACAATGCATCATGTACAGACTATGCGATATGCAACTAGACGATGTATAGACTTTGTTAAATTGATGCTAAACAAAAAGACGCCTCTTTCCTAGGCGTCAGTTTCAGAAGTGACGCCACTGTTGATGGGCGTCAAATTCCGAGCATAGTGGACTATATAGACTTTCTATGGCATCGAGGCAACTATGACGATGTGCAGACTCTGCGTGCAACTAGCCAATGTATAGACTTGGCGTTGTGCAGCTAGCCAATGTATAGACTTGGCGTTGTGCAGCTAGCCGTTGTATAGACATTGTGTTATAAAGCACACAAGCTGTACAGACGTGTGCTAACGCTGCAAGTGAACAATGTACAGACTTGAATGCGTGCATGCAACACGATGTATAGACTTGAATGCGTGCATGCAACATGATATATAGACTTGCTCATGACTGTCTAGACTTTGCATGCATGCTGTAGCAATGTGCAGACTTTGTGTGTGCTAGCATGCTAAAATGCAATGTGTAGACTTGTGTGTGTGAGCATGCTGCAATGTGTAGACTTGTGTGTGCGAGCATGCTGCAAGTGGACAATGTACAGACTTGCTGTGCCTGCAGTAGATGACACTAGTGTACAGACTTGCTAAGCTTTCGCTAAGTCTGTATAGACTTGATCATGCAGACGACGACACCAATGTACAGACTTGAATGCTCGAAGCACACGATGTATAGACTTTGAAGCATGTGAACACGACGCTGTACAGACTTATGTATGCATGGATGCACTGACTAAGCCACGAGCCAAGTGGCGATGTGTAGACTTGTGTTATGCACCCAGACAATGTATAGAGTTACACATAGAGACGCTGCATGAGACGATGCACGAGACGATGCAATGTATAGACTTGGTCTTACAATGCATAGACTTGAAAGATGATGCATGAGACGATGCACGAGACGATGTAATGTATAGACTTGGTCTTACAATGCATAGAGTTGAAAGACGATGCAAGAGATGATGCAAGAGACGATGCATGAGACGATGCATTGTATAGACTTGCCAAAGGAATGATGCAGACTCTTCATGCAATGTATAGACAGTGTGGACTTGATAGCATGCGGATGTATGGACTTGTGAAATGATGCACATATGAAGACTAGCATTGACCTTCCATGTGCATGGACTTAACACATGCACCAACATTTCTGTATAAAAATTAACATTTGCACAGATCTGAGATTAGGCAGAACATTACCTGATCTGACTGTGAATTGACCGTACCTGTCTGAGATTTGACTTTGACTTGGGTTGACTTCATGACCTGTGAGTCTTCCTTAAACCTGTTCTGACAGTTTCTCATAGTACATCAGGATTATTTCATCAAGGATGTACATGTAAACATAATGAGCCATAATATTTGTCATCATCAAAACCCCAGAACCACAGGAGACACAACAATCTCCCCTTTTTGATGATGGCAATATTATGAGTTATTGCAATAGATTCATCATGATGATTCTGAAAATACCATATGACAGTTCATGAACATTCACAATAGAATAGCTCTTTCAGAATTAAGCATGTAATGCACCATGTATGCAAATGATGACTCACAAAAGTTTCTCCCCCTTTGACAACATCAAAAAGAATGGAGTGATCATTGACTGTTGAAGGAGATGATATAGGAGCTATTATGCAATGCTGAGTTACTGTCATCTGAAACTCCCCCTATCAACATGAATGTTTGACAACTCTCCCCTTAACTACAGATGACCCAGAATTTCCCTTGAAGAGCAGGAATGAACTCTGGTTAGCCAATGAATCAATCTGAAGTCCACCACCATAAGGATTCTGAAGTTCAGAAGACTGCAAGTGAACAAGATAATAATGGGAGTAGCATCTCACATTTGTATGGTCAGAAAACTGATAAGAGAGGATTTGTCAATACAGTTTCTGTTGAACAAGTTGTCAGAGATGAAACAGATCATGAGGGATTGTAGGGCATGCACAACTACAATAAGTCTTAACATGAAAAGACTCTCTTATCATAGAGGGTTATGAATTAGCAACTTGACCAACCTGATTTAATTATGATGTATACCAGATTTATCAATTAAATTCAATACTCATATCTGAAATCAAGTTTTAATAAAGGTGAACCAAATAACCAGATAATACTCATGACTAATCATCTTCATCTTACACACAAGATCTCAATGACTGCTTTGAGAGTTACACAGATTAGTATTGAGATTAAACACTTTTTACAGGAGCATGAGTTGACAGAGTTTGCAAAATATTTTCATTTGAAGCATATTATACATTACCTGAGCAATTTAGGTTGATCAACACCTTTTTACATGAGGCACAACACGTCTCAGGTGAAGTGACCCAGTTACTCAGTGTGATAACTGTCATTGCCTCTCAACATTGAGACCAGAGTTAGCAATAGAAATGTCTTTTTACGTGAGGAGACACCTTGATTAGAGGCCAGACTCCCCAGTTACTTGACACAAATATGCCATTGCTCTGTCAGGTTTTTCAATAAATTTTCACCAGAGATAACTATGGCACTTCATGACATAAGTTACTTTATTTCATTGATGAAGAACCCAGTTTCTCAGTGACCAAGTCATTGCTCTGAATTCACAGTTTTTCATTTAGTCAACATTTCTCAAGTTAATGTTTAACCACAGTACTCACTCTATGTATCTCTACCAAAGTAGCCTTGATTTCAAATTTTCAGATATCAGATGAGAGAGTCTAAGGTTCTCATGACACATGTGGTTAAAGTTCATTAAATCTTATCATTCAGATATTTTCAAGATATTTAAATGCAAATCTGAGAATACATAGTTCTTATATCAGTCTGATTCAGTGGTTATTCTTAAACCTATATGATAGGAATTTCTACATGATTCAGACTAGATTGTATGACATGCAACTTGTGTTCCTCAGATCAAGTAAAAAAAAATAACTGACCAACTAGTTAACAATAGAATTAAGTCAGTCACACCAGCTAAGAAGTATGTGAAAGATGAGTGTCAGCTGGTAGTGCAACAAATAGCAAGAGAAGAGCATCAAGGTTGTTCCTCAGATTGAATCCAGTAGCTGAGTCTGGAATGCGAACTGATCAGCCATTTCAGTAATGACTGCAAGGAATTTTAGGTGAACCACTCAAGTGTAGCGAATGGATCAGATACCTAGACAGAGAGAGTTCAAGAAATGAAGAGATGAGACAGAAAAGCTCCCCCTGTCTAGATGCATCATATATGCAACAAAGTATGAGCAACAGTATGATTAATCAAGAATGATTTAACTCCCCCTGACTAGGTGCATGATGTATGATAAAAGCACATCACATGATTTCAAGTTTGACATTCAATTATAATCCATGCACTTCAGACATAAGTGAGTTACCATGAACATGATTGGGCAGTTCCATTTCAGAAATTTTCAATTTAACAAATCAACATGATATGCAATCATTTCAAGTTCACAATTTCATATGATGGAATTTAAGATGAGTATTCAGAACAAACCTGAAAAGAAGAATCTTGGGGTCTTCCTGTTGAGTACCTTGGTTTATTTACCCCTCTTTTCATTCCAAGGCACACCTGTAACATGTTAATCAATTTGATCCTGCAGGAACCCAAGCAGTCTTGGGTCCTGCGTTAACTCTGACAGGTGTTCTGAACAATCTTGTAGCCATGTTATCATCATGATCCATTATGTAACAACTATCCATGGAATGACCAAATTTTCCACAGTATCTACATGATGTAACAGCCCTTGAATTCTTTTTGTGAACATTGTTATAATCATGGAATCTATGTGAGTTAGCATGAAGATTTCTGTTACTTGCATGAAATTTTGATTTACCATTACCTGCCCACCAGCATTCAGAAGCTCGGTGGCCAGGTTTTTCACATTCAGAACATACAAGTGTCTTTTCTTTAAAAATAGCTTTATTTCTACCCAAAAAATTTCTATTTGCAGGGAATTTGACAAATTTGGAATTAAAGTGATTTCCCTGAGCATACCAGCAGTCCTTGACTGCATGCCCATGCTTACCACATTCAAAACACCTAAGGTGCTTGCCTTTTGAGTTATTGTTACCCCAATAGTTTTCAGTCCAGCACTCATTTGCCTTGTGCCCTGGCTTGTTGCAGGTGAAACAAATAGTATGCTGGCTTGAAATAGATCTGTATCTATATGGGCCATGAGCATGTGTGAAAAATCTAGAATTCACATTGTTGTCTTCTTTCATTATAAAACATGCATTCATTTGATGACCACGCCTACCACAGTAATAACAGGATGCATCAGATTTCTTAGTGGCATGGTTTCTATCAATTGGATTCCTAGAATGCATTTCTTCACTAGCATGCTCATCTTCAAGCAACAGTCTGCAATCATCCATTACATGCCCTATCTTGCCACAATAGTGACATGACACTTGTGATTTCCTGGCAACATGATTACTAACAGACTGACTAGATGCATGTGAATGAGTACATGAGGCATGAGCATTGTGCATTGACCCATCAATTTCAACTGAGTTGGCAGATCTTAGGGTGTAACCAGAAATATTCTTTACCTTCTTTGTTTGACCCTTCCTTTTCAATTTCTGATTATTCTCAACAATTTTTGTTTGCTTTTCATTCTTCTGGGCTTTGAACTGAAAAATAGATGTTGAAGGTGATTTCTGATTTTTATTTTATTTTGGGGATTGATTTGAGGTACCAGCTACATCAGAGCTTTGCACAAAAGTGGTGTATAGCTGGTTTTTAGTGATTTCCTTAACATCAGAACTGCAACTTATCCCCTCTCTTGAATTGTCATTTTTATCTTTCATGACAGCTTTCATTTTTCCTTCATTCTTAGCAGACTTGATGCTGAGTCTTCTAGATCATGAATTTTATCTTCCAAAGAAGCAATGTGGAGTTCATAACTGGCTATCTCCTGTTCACTGCAATTAACGCATTCACTTAAGACTTTATTTGCAGTTTTATACTTCTCAACTTCTTGTTCCAGATCGCTCAAGATTTTTGATTCTTCATCATAGATAATTTTTCCTTTCTTTAACATGAGAAGTTGCTCGGACATACCAGTGTTAACCATTTCAATTTTTCAACTTCAGCTTTCAGTTCAGTGTTTCTTCCTCAAAATTTTTAGCCTGAATTTCATTACCAGCACATCTTTCTCTTCCAGACATCAGCTCCAGTTTTTCAATTAGCTCCTCTTCCCTTTCTTCCACTTTAATTTTCTCAGCAAGCAGATTTATGTGATCCTCTTTAAACACGACAATTTGTTTCTTCATCCATTCATTTTCATTATAGAGATCTTCATTTCGTTCTCTTAGAGCCGAGCACATATTACAGCTTGACTCTACAGAAGAGATATGCATTACTTCCTTGTTGATTTTATTCAGACTAGCCTTGAGATCTTCATTATCTTTTTGAACTTCAGCATGTTCATGCTTTAGTTTGTCCATTACAGAATTAATTTCAGTCAGCTCTTGCATGCTTTTTAGATGCTCATTTTTCTTCTCATTCAGCTGATTCTCAAGTTTTGATATCTTGTCCAAGCATGTTTGATTTTCAATTTTTAGAGAACCATTTTGCTCCTTAAAGTTCTGAACATCTAGCATACATCTATCATAAGATTGTTTCAAATTTGGACAGTTTTCACAGGGAGCTTTCAAATTTATCTGATCACATTTCTTTTTCAATCTTTTATTCTCAGATTTTAATTTTTCACATCTATCATTAAGTTTCTCATTTATATTCCATAGACCATCAATCGGAAGTTCTTCGGATCCAGAGCTTACCTGAGATGATGATTCTTCATCATCCTTTCTCCGATCAACCATCAAGCATTTGTTGTGATTCCTAATAAGCTTTAGTTTTTCCTAAATTTCTTTGGCAGACCTGCAAGAGGAAACACATTCGATTAAAGCTCTGTCAATTGATTCTTTAATTAAAACTAATGCTCTAGTGTTGACAGTGTCTTTCAATTTATCCTTCTCAGTCCATCTAGATTTATCTTTTGATAATTTGTGTGGACCATGAGTTATTACCTTCCAAAGATTAGGATCATTAGATTTCACATATCGATGAAAATTTTCTAGCCAAGAATCAAAATTATTACCTCTGAATATCAGAGGATTAGCCATCGAGATATGATGAATGCACTGAAATCAGATGAGCAAATCAAGACACTAAACCGGTGAAACAAAACACAGAACACAGGAAACTCACTCTGCAATGCACCAAAAAATTAGCAGGGTCCTCTGCAGATTGTTAGATCTGTTAAGTCAGAGACCCGCTCTGATACCAATTATTGGGTTCGGTGCTATGGATTCAGAGGGGGGGTGAATGATTCTCCCCTTTAAAAACTTCGCTCAAATTAAGTCTAATGCAATTAGAGATGCGGAATTAAAAACTATTGCAGATATGTAGAGCGATCCTAAGCAAACATCTAATGTGCACAGCAATGAGATGAATATAATCCTCGTGCCTATGCATGCATCTAGCGCCAGTCAGATATCAAATTCAAACCACAGTGGACAAGAGGGTTTTTAGGTGGTTCGGTCCTGCAGACCTACGTCCACCCCACACTCAAACCAGAGTGTGGATTCTGCTGACTCACAGCTTGAACCGCTGGGCCTCACAGCTTGCCTACAACCGCTGGGCCTCACAGCTTGCCATCCCGCTGAGCATCACAGCTTGCTGTCCAGAGGAGTCCACCTCTGCAACGTTGAGCATCACAGCTTGCTCTGCTGGGCAATACAGCTTAGCTGTCCGAGGTATCCACCTCGCCGTTGTGCATCACAGCTTGCACTGCTGACGAACAGCTTGAAGAACAGTTTGAAAAGAAAATAAAAATAGATAGTAACAGTGACTGAAAGCTGTAAATAATAAAGCACAATGTGTTCTCAAAGGAGCTGACTGGAGTGGATCTGATCCAACATCTAGTAGGAATGATCTTCAGGTAATCTCCTCATCCTCTTCTTCACGAGCTCTCTATCTTCTTCTGCTAATCTCTCAATCTCTCTTTCTCTTTTTCTTCTTCTAACTCACTCTCTCTCTTTCTCTTCTCTGCTCTCAATGGCTCTCTTCCAGCATCAACTCTGCACGAGCTCTGGCCTTCAACTTCTGCTACTTCTATATCGATCGGCCTTGTCCAGATGAAGAGGTCTGCATATATATAGAGCAGCAGGAAGGGTGTGTGCTCTCCACAGTTCCCGCCCAATTGCTTGGACCACGTGGTAGCATCCAGCCTGCTTCAGTACACGTGTCATCATCCTGTCAGTGCTTTCAATCTCGGATCACATGCCCTCATTTCCCTCCACGAAATAGCAGTCATGTCAGACATTCAGTCGAAGGGAATATCAGTTTAAGATAGTAAACTCTGTACAGACTTCATTCATGCAAGCAAGACAATGCATGGCTGTACAGAGTTGGTCGAGTGAAGCAATGGACGAATGTAGAAACTTGTTGAGAGACATGCACACATGCACATAAGAGAGTATGTACTTAGACTATGAATGCTCAGGCATGCTGCCAATCGAGTGTACAAACTCTGTGTGCAATGTGCAACCAATGTGCAGACTTGCTAGTGGGTGTGTGCGAGACAATATATAGACTTGAGGGCATATGTTGCAGTATGCATATGGTGAAGTATGCACATTGAAAGATGAATACACATGCAAGTCACCAAGCAGTGTATGGACTTAGTATGTATGCGACAATGATGTATAGACTTCATGTATGCAAAGCTATGAACATTTACAAATGGATGTAATGACATGCCAAATGAAAAGGCAGACTCAACGTGCAATGCATGAAGCAAAGTATAGACACGGAGTGCAATGTGTAACTAATGTACATACTTTGCAATGCCTAGTGTTAAAGCATGGGAACACAATGCATCATGTACAGACTATGCGATATGCAACCAGACGATGTCTAGACTTTGTTAAATTGATGCTAAACAAAAAGACACCTCTTTCCTAGGCTTTAGTTTCAGAAGTGACGCCACTGTTGATGGGCGTCAAATTCCGAGCATAGTGGACTGTATAGACTTTCTATGGCATCGAGACAACTATGATGATGTGCGGACTCTGCGTGTAACTAGCCAATGTGTAGACATGGTGTTGTGCAGCTAGCCAATGTATAGACTTGGTGTTATGCAGCTAGCCGTTGTATAGAAATTGCGTTATGAAGCACACAAGCTGTACAGACTTGTGCTAACGCTGCAAGTGAACAATGTACAGACTTGAATGCGTGCATGCAACACGATGTATAGATTTGAATGCGTGCATGCAACATGATATATAGACTTGCTCATGATTGTCTAGACTCTGCATGCATGCTATAGCAATGTACAGACTTTGTGTGTGCTAGCATGCTAAAATGCAATGTGTAGACTTGTGTGTGTGAGCATGCTGTAATGTGTAGACTTGTGTGTGCAAGCATGCTGCAAGTGGACAATGTACAGACTTGCTGTGCCTGCAGCAGACGACACCAGTGTACAGACTTGCTAAGCTTTCGCTAAGTCTGTATAGACTTGATCATGCAGACGACGACAGCAGTGTACAGACTTGAATGCTCGAAGCACATGATGTATAGACTTTGAAGCATGTGAACACGATGCTGTACAGACTTATGTATGCATGGATGCACTGACTAAGCCACGAGCCAAGTGGCGATGTATAGACTTATGTTATGCACCCAGACAATGTATAGACTTGCACATAGAGACGCTGCATGAGACGATGCACGAGAAGATACAATGTATAGACTTGGTCTTACAATGCATAGACTTGAAAGATGATGCATGAGACGATGCATGAGATGATGTATTGTATAGACTTGCCAAAGGAGTGATGCATGAACGGCATAATGCACAGATTATGCGTGTGCAATTATGCGTGTGCATGTTTGGACTTTGTATGCAATGCATCGACCAAGTGTTTGAGTGCACCGACTATATGAATGCATGAACTTGTGCAATGATGCACGGACACTTTAACAGAGAGTGTGCAGACTCTTCATGCAATGTATAGACAGTGTGGACTTGATAGCATGCGGATGTATGGACTTGTGAAATGATGCACATATGAAGACTAGCATTGACCTTCCATGTGCATGGACTTAACACATGCACCAACATTTCTGTATAAAAATTAACATTTGCACAGAAAACATGTCTTTGAGAGCTAGAAAACATAACAAGATGTTGACAGACCAATGGTTGATTATCAAGATGGGAAGATGAGTAGACTTGATACCAACAATAATCAATATTATTCCACTACAGCATTTGTTAACAAATCTGATGCCATTCAATGCCTAAAACCCATTGAGCAAATGTAAAGCATTTGAAGACCATACATTTTTTTTATTTTCATTATTTTTTATATTTTTAAATTTTTTTTTGAAATGTAAAAAGCAAGATGCATAAAGATAAATGCATACAAATGATGAGATATGAGATGCACATAATGAAACCAAGCAAATATGTATATATATTTAGTCTAACATATCTACCCCTTACTTATTTAAGAGGGGAATAGGTATAATAGAGGTTCATGAGAGTCAAAACAACGAGGATGCTTATGTGTAACACCTGTTGGGTTCGGTGCTATGGATTCAGAGGGGGGGTGAATGAATCTCCCCTTTAAAAACTTCACTCAAATTAAATCTAATGCAATCAGAGATGCGGAATTAAAAACTATTGCAGATATGTAGAGCGATCCTAAGCAAACATCTAATGTGCACAACAATGAGATGAATACAATCCTCGTGCCTATGCATGCATCTAGCGCCAGTCAGATATGAAATTCAAACCACAGTGGACAAGAGGGTTTTAGGTGGTTCGATTCTGGAGACATATGTCCACCCCACACTCAAACCAGAGTGTGGATTCTGCTGACTCACAGCTTGAACCGCTGGGCCTCACAGCTTACCTACAACCGCTGGGCCTCACAGCTTGCCATCCCGCTGAGCATCATAGCTTGCTGTCTAGAGGAGTCCACCTCTGCAACGCTGAGCATCACAGCTTGCTCCGCTGGGCAATACAGCTTAGCTGTCCGAGGTATCCACCTCGCCGCTGTGCATCACAACTTGCACTGCTGACGAACAGCTTGAAGAACAGTTTAAAAAGAAAACAAAAACATGTAGTGACAGCGACTGAAAGCTGTAAATAATAAAGCATAATGTGTCTCTCAAAGGAGCTGACTGGAGTGGATCTGATCCAACATCCAGTAGGAATGATCTTCAGGTAATCTCCTCTTCCTCTTCTTCACGAGCTCTCTATCTTCTTCTGCCAATCTCTCAATCTCTCTTTCTCTTTTTCTTCTTCTTAACTCACTCTCTCTCTTTCTCTTCTCTGCTCTCAATGGCTCTCTTCCAGCATCAACTCTGCACGAGCTCTGGCCTTCAGCTTCTGCTACTTCTATATCGATCGGCCTTGTCCAGATGAAGAGGTCTGCATATATATAGAGCAGCAGGAAGGGCATTTGCTCTCCACAGTTCCCACCCAATTGCTTGGACCACGTGGTAGCATCCAGCTTGCTTCAGTACACGTGTCATCATCCTGTCAGTCCTTTCAGCCTCGGATCACGTGCCCTCATTGGCCTCCACGAAATAGCAGTCCTGTCAGACATTCAGTCGAAGGGAATATCAGTTTAAGATAGTAAACTCTGTACAGACTTCATTCATGCAAGCAAGACAATGCATGGCTATACAGAGTTGGTCGAGTGAAGCAATGGACGAATGTACATACTTGTTGAGAGACATGCACACATGCACATAAGAGAGTATGTACTTAGACTATGAATGCTCAGGCATGCTGCCAATCGACTGTACAAACTCTGTGTGTAATGTGCAACCAATGTGTAGACTTGCTAGTGGGTGTGTGCGAGATAATGTATAGACTTGAGAGCATATGATGCAGTATGCATATGGTGAAGTATGCACATTGAAAGATGAATACACATGCAAGTCACCAAGCAGTGTATGGACTTAGTATGTATGCGACAATGATGTACAGACTTCACGTATGCAAAGCTATGAACATTTACAAATGGATGTAATGACATGCCAAATGAATGTGCAGACTCAACGTGCAATGCATGAAGCAATGTATATACATGGAGTGCAATGTGCAACTAATGTACATACTTTGCAATGCCTAGTGTTAAAGCATGGGAACACAATGCATCATGTATAGACTATGCGATATGCAACCAGACGATGTCTAGACTTTGTTAAATTGATGCTCAACAAAAAGACACCTTGTTCCTAGGCATCAGTTTCAGAAGTGATGCCACTGTTGATGGGCGTCAAATTCTAAGCATAGTGGACTGTATAGACTTTCTATGGCATCGATGCAACTATGACGATGTGCAGACTCTGCGTGCAACTAGCCAATGTATAGACTTGGTGTTATGCAGCTAGCCAATGTATAGACTTGGCGTTGTGCAGCTAGCCGTTGTATAGACATTGCGTTATGAAGCACATAGGCTGTACAGACTTGTGCTAACGCTGCAAGTGAACAATGTACAGACTTGAATGCGTGCATGCAACACGATGTATAGACTTGAATGCGTGCATGCAACACGATGTATAGACTTGCTCATGACTATCTAGACTCTGCATGCGTGCTATAGCAATGTGCAGACTTTGTGTGTGCTAGCATGCTAAAATGCAATGTGTAGACTTGTGTGTGCGAGCATGCTGCAATGTGTAGACTTGTGTGTGCGAGCATGCTGCAAGTGGACAATGTACAGACTTGCTGTGCCTGCAGCAAACGACACCAGTGTACAGACTTCCTAAGCTTTTGCTAAGTCTGTATAGACTTGATCATGCAAATGACGACAGCAGTGTACAGACTTGAATGCTCGAAGCACATGATGTATAGACTTTGAAGCATGTGAATACGACGCTGTACAGACTTATGTATGCATGGATGCAATGACTAAGCCACGAGCCAAGTGGCGATGTATAGACTTATGTTATGCACCCAGATAATGTAGAGACTTGCACATAGAGACGCTGCATGAGACGATGCTCGAGACGATACAATGTATAGACTTAGTCTTACAATGCATAGACTTGAAAGATGATGCATGAGACGATGCATTGTATAGACTTGCCAAAGGAGTGATGCATGAACGGCATAATGCACAGATTATGCGTGCGCATGTATGGACTTTGTATGCAATGCATCGACCAAGTGTTTGAGTGCACCGACTATATGAATGCATGAACTTGTGCAATGATGCATGGACACTTTAACAGAGAGTGTGCAGACTCTTCATGCAATGTATAGACAATGTGGACTTGATAGCATGCGGATGTATGTACTTGTGAAATGATGCACATATGAAGACTAGCATTGACCTTCCATGTGCATGTACTTAACACATGCACCAACATTTCTGTACAAAAATTAACATTTGCACAGATCTGAGATTAGGCAGGGCATTACCTGATCTGACTGTGAATTGACCATACCTATCTGAGATTTGACTTTGAGTTGGGTTGACTTCATGACCTGTGAGTCATCCTTAAACCTGTTCTGACAGTTTCTCATAGTACATCAGGATTATTTCATCAAGGATGTACATGTAAACATAATGAGCCATAATATTTGTCATCATCAAAACCCCAGAACCACAGGAGACACAACAACACCTAGGGGATTATGCAATTACACAGAGGAGTTATGCAATAGTCAATACAGTTAATCAATTTTATGAATACATATTAAATCAAATTTCTATATGTGTAGGTGAATAACATGAAAGTAGACTGTAGCCATATGGATATGAAGATTTTTAGATCAACATAATGAGAGATTATACATACTGCATTTCATTATAAGAGAACAATGTATTGGAGGCTACACTCTGCCACAATGAGTATTCACCATAATTTTTCAACTCAACCAATTTCACACTGACAAACATTAATTTTCAAGAATGATCAAGTTTAAATAATTCCTTTTGACGCGAAGAGACACATGGAGCTCATGCCAGACTCCCCGATTACTCAGAATATCGAACTATTTCACCTCATTTTAAGCAGAGGTACTTCAGTCCAACACCTTTCAGAAATGAACCATATCACGTCTCAGGTGACGTGCATCCAATTTACTCAGTGAGACTAAGCATTGCTCTACCATTCATATACATTTCAGATTCTTTCTACAAGAATAGGCAGGCAACTTTTTCCTCAATTGCCTCAACAAGATTCATGCAACATGTTTAATTTCTATAGAGTGTTGAAAGGAAATTCCTATATCCTTTTCTCTAACACTCATTTTGACATGTTGTGCATGAAGTGTATGAATTTGATTCAGCATGTATACCAAAAATTTTATGAACACATAACAGTGCAGCTCCCCCTATCTAAATGCACTTATCAGAAGATTACTCCCCCTGAGTGTATGACATGTAGCACTCTAGTGATGACTCAATTTACAACATTATTTAGTAAGAAATATGAGGTCTTAGAAATTCTAAGGAAGGGGGTGAATAACATATATATAACATGCAAGCACACGATGAGGAAATATGCAAAATGTAATGCAACATGCAATATGGATGCAAGATTTTCATATTTGCACTCGAATATCCTAAATGCATTACAAAGTGCAAGACATAGCATGGGTGCAAGATGCAAGTTTACAGTTTTTTTTATTTTAATGATCTAAATGCACCTTAAGAATTTTCTAATGCATGCAACTTATAATAACATGAGAATGCAGTGCAAGATGCAAAAGTAAGTTGTAACCGCCCCTTTTTTTTAGAACATCATGATAGATTACACAAGGAGACATACATATTCAAATGATGAACAACAGCTATTTTACAAGACTTGTCCTTTTTGAACAAGGGTGCACAAATGATAAAAATTAAGCAATGCAACCTAATTGTTTTCAGAAACGTTCAAAAATAGAATTTCAATAACATTTCAAAAGCTTAGAATATCACCCACAAGCCAAACACATTTTTTTTAAGTTCTGGTATGTGGTGGAGGTGAAGGTCCAAAGACCCAACTCACACATAGTGAGAGTTTCTTAGTAGACGTAATCCACACTTCCACCACACACCATTTGATATACCAGATACTCAATTAAGTTTAGATGCTCATACATTTCAGATTGAAAAATATTCAATAGGCAGAGACAACATACTTATTCCTCAAAATTTTTAATTTTTTTCAACCAATGAGACAACTTCATCATAGCAGAATACAAGAATAACAGATCAAGTTTTTAGAATCAATATCTGTCAAAGGAACCATTCTGCATTTCAGAAATTTTACCTTCTTGAAGCAAGAAGGAATTTCAGAATCAATTTGAAAGCACATGGTATTTTAGAATTTTAAGGTAAATTGATTTCCATCTAAAGACATGTTTCCTCATTAGCCAAACAATTCAATTTCTGAATTTTGGTACAAGACGGAGAACTTTGATCCAAGGATCACCTCACATATGGTGTTAGCTTCCTGACAAATATAATCTGTCATTTCACATAACAGCATTTGATATACCAAATATTCATTCAATGAGAGCATGAATGGCTTGTACAAAGTAGCAGAAGGAAAACATCAATAATATCAATTTTGACAAAGAGGAAGTAAAGTTGGGGTTTTACCATTCGAGTGTACCTTGTTCCATTTTGTTGGAACCCCTTTCTTTCTTTATTTACCTCAAGACACACCTCCATCAAAACTAACTCAGTTGACAGACTTTGGCACCCAAGCCTTTTTGGGTCCCTTGAGATTAGAAACATTTCTACCAAAATCTTTCTTCGACATTCTCATAGCCATCATATCATCATTCTTCATGATCTTGCAATCCTCAATAACATGTCCATAGTTTCCAAAATAAAGGTATTGAGGAGAAGCAGTTTTACCAAAAGACTTCCTTTTAGGAGCAAATGAATTTTCAAATCCATTCTATCTTCTATTTTCAAAAGATCTAGATTTAACAAAATTAAACCTATCATTCATTCTAGAAGCATGAAAATTTTATATTTTTAAGAACCAACACTCTTTCATAACATGCCCGTACTTCCCACAATGAAAGCAACAAGGAGATGTGGGTCTACGGAATGACTTCCCATTATTTGCATGAGTGTTTGTGAACAAGTTTCTTTCATAGGATGAAGACCTTTGAGCATTAGAAACATGTTCATTTTTAGATTTTCTTTGAACATCAAACTTAGCATTTATGGCTCGAAAATCATCCAGGCGTATTCGACAAGGTGATCCGATTACCCCATATCTCTTTATTCTGGCCCAGGACACCTTGAGCAGATCTCTGCATGATGCTTATAGTAGAAGTGCAGTTGGATGGTTTCATGGCCACCAGAGATGCCCTGCTATCTCTCACCTACTTTTTGCAGATGACACCTTGGTGTTTGCAAAGGCAATGGTTAAATCTGTCCGCAATCTATTTCAACTTCTGAAAGCTTATGAGCAAGCGTCTGGCCAACTCATAAATGTGGGGAAGAGTGGATACTTTCTTCATTCCAAGCACACTCAGTCACTTCACAGTAGAATTGAAAACATCACAGGTTTTATAAGATAGAATTTTCCCCATAAATATCTACGATTCCCTCTGGTTTTGGGCAGATCCAAAAAAACTCATTTTGCGGGTATTATCTCAGCTATTCAAAAATGAATTGAAGGGTGGTAGGCAAAACTTCTATCTCAAGGTGCCCGAGTCATACTTATCAAGCATGTTCTCACCTCTATTCCAATATATATTTTGGCATCCACACTTCTACATACCGGCACTCATCAACTATTAGACCGCTCCTTTGCTAATTTTTTATGGGGATCCTCTCCACATGGGAATCGTAAGCATTGGAAATCTTGGAAAAACATATGCAAACCTATACCTCAAGGAGGGCTAGAGATCATGTCCTTAACTCACATGGAACTTGCTTTACGGGTTAAAATGCTTTGGCATACCCTTCACTTTGATTCCTTATGGGTAGTTTTTTTCAGAGCTAAGTATATTCGAAGCAATCATATCAGTGAAGTCAACTTCAAAGAAATGAAAGGCTTTGCCAGGAGAAGTTGGCTGGGGGCCAGAAACATTCTTTTTCAAAACCAAAGAATCATCATTGGTGATGGTTGCTCCACCAATTTTTAGACCGATATTAGGCTTGGTAATAAAAAATTGCAATCCATGATTCCGGCTGACATCACCCCAAATACTAAAGTCACTGTCCAAGATATTATCATGCGTCTGACCCAGGAAGATTCAAATATCATTGAGGCTTTCCTCTCTATTGATATTAGAAGTGCTTTACAACATACAAAATTAATCTATTCTCCGGACAAGGCTATATGGTGCCTTTCTTCTAATGGTAATTGCACTATATCTTCCACTTATAAGAATATAACAAACATCCAGCCGATGGAAACTCACTTGTTTTGGAATCGTACTTGGTCAAAATGGATCCCCACTAGGATCTCAGTATTCCTTTGGAAAGTAATCTACAACTTTCTGCCAACTAATCATGTAAAGTCTTTGGGCATTACCCTTTGCTCAAAATGCAGTTGCTGTAAAGATTACCATGAGGAAGATATTAATCATATTTTTGTACATAGTGAGTGGGCCACCTCCATTTGGTCCTTCTTTAGATCCAAAGGCCTTCTCATTTGGGGTAATACAGCAAGAGAAATCATTATAAAATCCATTCAAGCGGTTAGAGGATGCTCATTTTTTGGATTATTTTCCATCGCTATTACTGCATACAATTTATGGGAGATTTGGGCTGCTAGGAATGCAACAACTCATGATAATAGAAGTACTCAACCGCAGAACATGATCCACAATATCATTAGGAAAGTTAAACAGATCTTTGGTGGTGCGGACCTATAGGAAAAAAATTATAACCGGAGGAACATTTTAGCAGGTTTTGGCATTCAGACATCTATTAGCAAGGGTCTAAATGTTATGCTTGTCAAATGGCGGTGTCCTCCTCGGCCTTATCTAAAGCTGAACACTGATGGAGCATTCAAACAAGCAGGTAACTCTATAACGCCCCAAGATCCGATTCTCAAATTTATGGCATATTTTTTTCCCATCAGATCTCGAGACATTACTTCGTATGTATCACGGAAGCACAAATATATAAACATGCATATATTCGCATGAGAGAGAGAAACCACAATTACACAAAATGTAAATTAGCATTTCAACCATTCATAATTTTCATGAGAGAGTACATGTCCATTGTTCCAAATAAACTTGAGTCCACATTGGCTCACCTCCCCAAAATCATACATATATGAGAGACATTCATCCATAGCATACCTAGACAAACTACGCACTAGCACTACTCCTCAGCTGCAACCTCCTCCTCAACCTCGTTCTCTATGTTTCCTGAAAATGTGTGTCACAAAGGAGTGAGTGTGACGCTCAGTAGGCAGCCTAAACAAATCGGGGTTAACTCGCATCTATATAACCAGATTATATACACAATTCAGATGCTAATAATAGCATAATCCATTCATTATCATTTACTTAAAATAACTCATATGAGAAAATTACATATTCTTGAACTAACATATAAGATACCCATGCATGTGCTAAAACCACGGTGAATGAGCAGTTTCACATTATCGCATTTTCACATTGTCACATTATCACTTTATCAAATTTTCGTTAATCATGGAAACAAACAATTACCACAAACATATGAGGCACACACATACAAACGAACGAACGAACGAAAGAGCACTGCGCAGACCCGAGAGTGAACTCTCACCTAGATTCTTGGGGGCCTCCTGGCGTTATGTAACACCACATCACAAAGGCTGCCCCACGATGGGACCGAAGACCGAATCAATAGGATTTTAAACCACCTAGATTCTTGGTGGCCTCGTGGTGTTACGTAACACAACATCACAAAGGCCGCCCCATGATGGGACCAAAGACCGAATCAATAGGATTTTAAACCACCTAGATTCTTGTGGCCCCATGGCGATACGCATTGCCAACATCACAAGGGCCACCCCACAATGGGACAGAAGACTGAATCATAGGAATTTTGACCAGGCCATCCCACAAGGGACCGAAGTCCTTTCTCACATAATGTTGTTGTTTCCATTCATAACATTTACATCGTTTTCACATTCACATCCAAACTCATTTTACACATATTAGTAAGATACTTTATAATAACAAGCATGCTTCCAATGATTTAACTGGGCTAAACATACTCAGTGCATGATTAGGTCACCGAAAAAGAAGACAGGTTTATTTCTAGGTTACACATACGTAGAAAATAAATCATAACCACAAGTGCAGAATTTCTGTGAGCATGAAATTTTTACATTGGGTTACAAATTTAGCCTTCTACCATTTTCTAATGCTTCAGATTTTTCTGAACTAATATGACCTCTCAAAACTCTCTTTTCCCATGTTTCTAGAAATTGGGGACAAAGCCCCATGGTGTCGACCTGACCATAGGGAAGTGTCAACCTGTCAACCCTACACATTCATAGAAAATGAACCATAACTACAAGTACAAATTTTCTGTGAGCATGAATTTTTTACAGTGGGTTACTCACTTACCCCTCTACCATTTTCTAATTTTTTAGATTTTTTTGAATTAATTTGGCCTGTCAAAACCCTCTTTTCTCACGTTTCTGGAAATTGGGAACATAGTCTCAGGGTGTCGACCTGTCCAAATGAAGTGTCAACCTGTCCATGAGAAGTGTCAACATGTCCAGCAGTTTCTAAAGGGGAAGTGTCGACCTGTCCAAAGGAAGTGTCGACCTGTCCATGGGAAGTGTCAACATGTCCAGCAGTTTCTGAAGGGGAAGTGTCAACCTGTCCAAAGGAAGTGTCAACCTGTCCATGAAAAGTGTCAACATGTCCAGCAGTTTCTAAAGGGGAATTGTCGACCTGTCCAAAGGAAGTGTCGACCTGTCCATCAGAAGTGTCAACACGTCCAACAGTTTCTAAAGGGGAAGTGTCGACCTGTCCAAAGGAAGTGTCGACATGTCCATGGGAAGTGTCGACCTGTCCAAAGGAAGCGTCAACATGTCCAAGGGGAAGTGTCGACACATCCATGGGAGGTGTCAGCACGTCCTAGAGAAGTGTCGACACATTCATGGGAAGTGTCGACACATCCAGATATTTTCAGCTAAAATTCTAAGAAACCTCTCAAAAACACATAACTTGATGGAAAAACCAAAAAATATACATGGTAGTTAACCTCACATGCCCTTAATCCCTCTTTGGCATGTAGAAATTACTTTGAAATCATTTTAATGCATCATTGACCCCTTAAGATTTGAGGTTAGGTGACTACCTTCAAAATAATAAATCGACGATCCGGGGATGATATCCACACCCCAGATCCACCTAAGCTTTTCCTTTCGATCCGAAGATGAGATCCACACCCCAAATCCTCCCAAGGCTTCGCCCGTCATCCTCCAATAGCCAGATCATCCACCCACGAATCGGATGGTCCGCCCACGAAGAGACGGAGTCCCTCACTCTCCTCTTACTTAAGAAAGCTAGTAGGTGATGGAGGGTTGATAGAAATGGTTTGCTAAAGGCTTGCCACCCTTGAAACTCATCTCATTATATAGTTTTCAGCCTCCCAAGGGTTTACCCACGTCCCTCAAGGCTCCAACAAGCTCCAAGGTCGTAGGTTTTGAAGAGGAGGTGATACCGGGGGAGGCGACGAGACCCGCGAGGTCGTGCTCCATGTACTCGAAGATGAGGTAGAGGCTGCAGGAGACCCGGGAGATGACCAGGCCTTCCAGCTTGATCACATTGAGGTAGTCCATGCGCCGCAGCAAGGTGATCTCCCTTGCCATGAACTTGACGCTCTCCGATTCCAGCATGTCGAACCTCACCTTCTTCAGCGCCACAATCCTCCCCGTCCCCAGATCCCTCACCTTATACACGTTGCTGTACGTTCCCTGCCCGATCTGAGCAGCAAGAAACCGATAGAATCAATTCAAAAAAAAAAGACATCTATCGAACACGTAGAACCAAAGAGAGAGAGAGAGAGAGAGAGAGAGAGAGAGAGAGAGAGAGAGAGAGAGAGAATAAAAATAAAAAAAGCAAAGAGATTTAACAAGAGAACAGGGCAGGACGAGAGTGGTCGCAGTCACCTTGGCAATCTTCTCGAACGAGTCGGCCCGGCGGGGCATCCACCCGCGGATCGCCTCCCCGGCCACGCTGGTGAGCCACGGCGGCCATTCCGCCGCGGCACCCGGTGAAGCCACCACGATCGGGGGGAGCACGCATCGGCGTCCCCGGGGGATTGCCCGCCCATCCCGGCCAACTCCCAACCTCGACGCCCTCTTCTGGACTTTGGCACAGAGGGCGGGGTCCTGGGACGCGCCGGCCTCCTCGCAGCTGTCTCCGGCGGCGCGTTTACCCAAGACACAGCCCATAGCTCATCAACTCCATCAGCCGCTTGCCATAAAGGCGGAGGCATCCATATGGCCGATCTCCCCAGGGCCGCCTCTGTTGTATGCCGGCACAGAGGCAGAAGACTGTGAAAGACACCTCTTCGGATTTGAACATGTGTGACCTTTCAACCTCTGGTCATAAACTCTATTGTATGCGCTCGTACGTCGAGATTCAGGCTGGGATGTCTTCAGATGAAATCAGGAAGACTTCTTGATCTAACTTTGGGTCATGGTTTCATCAAATTTTGTTATTCCTAGCTTGAGTTATGATTTTTCAAACATTAACATTTATTTTTCCATATTTCAGTGGCGACCCTTCGTCTACCTAGTCATAAATGTGAGTGGGCGTGCTCTTTCGTAGTGATTCAGGCCGGGACATCTTCAGATGAAATCAAGAGGACTTCTCGATCTAAATTTGGCTCATAGTTTCATAAACTTTCATTATCCCTATCACGAGTTATGATTTTCGCAATATTAATATTTATTCTCCCTCGTTCCAGCTGTGATCTTTCGGTAGCCCGAGGTAATTTTGGTATAACTATAGTGTCCAGGCGGAATTTGGCCTCGACCCTAACAGAGCAGTTGTAGCTAACACCCCATTCAAAATTATGGCTTTGGTTTTAGGTAATTTCATCAAATAAAGATGATGTTATGATGTTTCCATTAAATACGTGCGAATTCACCAACAGTCACACCTCTCTGTGACAGCTGGCAGCAAAAGGACTCAAAACATTGGGTTCTAGTGCGAATTGGGTTTCCATGTCAACAGAAGTGTTTGGGATAAGGGCCCAAGATTTCTAATGAGCTCGGTTTCATTCCATTTGGTTAATTGTGGACCAATATATCGTTATTTTAATGGGTGACTACATTTTCTGTAACTGTTTCGTCCCACTATCATAACTCCTTATTTCCTATTAGGCCTATTTTTCAGAAGTTACACTATTCATCAAAGTTGTTCCTTACCTAATGGTCGTTTCATGGGCTTTGGTTTCCCCTAATTCTGACCTCCCTATAGTAAGTTACTAATTTCCTAATGATCCTTCAATAATCTGTTCAGATTTCTAGCTCATTGAGTTCATGGGCCCGAATTGGACTTGATTGGGACAGTGCCCAATTGGTGGTCATAACATTCTCTCCCCCTTAAAAATAATTTCATCCTTAAAATTAGCTTGAGAAATTTCTTTTTGAGAAAAATTGCTCACCGAATAGTTGAGGGTATTCCTGGCACACCCTGTCCTCTGGCTCCCATGTTGCTTCCTTGGAATGAGAATTCCTCCATAAGACTTTCACCAGTCGGATGGTTTTATTCCTCAATACATGTTCCTTCCAATCTATGATGTCGTTGGGCTGCTCCACATAGGACAAATCTGCTCGAACTTCTAGGGGCTCATAATCTATAACATGTGAGGCGTCTCGGACCTATTTCTTGGGCAAGGAGACGTGAAAGACCGGATGTACATGCGACCGAGTATGCGGAAGTGCAAGTCAATAAGACACCACGCTAGCCTTTTGCAAAATCTCGAAAGGCCCAATATATTTAGGACCAAGCCTGCCCTTCTCCCTGAATCGCATGACTCCCATGGAAGAGACACCTTTAGGATCACATGTTCCCCCTTCCTCAATTTTTCTTAAACATATGAACTGAAATGACTAAGCTTTACAAAGCCCGTAACTCCATGTTAAAGCCTACCCGCTCATCAATCTAAAAAATGAGGGAACGATTTCATACCTCATGCAACTCAGGACTTCAAAACTAGCTTGGTGAGGAAGCCAAACTGCCGATCAATGCTAAATGGACATTATCATTCATGGCAAAACTATCACCATGGACCATAGCAGAACCCCCTTCTAAACTTTGACAAGCATTTTGTAGCTAGTTGAGGATGAATGTCATCAGTCTAGAGTAAGCAACTGAGCATTTTTGCCTGGAATCCATGGCATCAACATAACGAGGTATCCTAATAGGCATTAAATGTGTTAGAGATAGGAAAAGTATGACCCTAGATATCAATTTCTTGAATTTTAGGGCAGACGAATATTTTAACCAAACCTTAATGGTATCCGGGGCAGCCCTCTTTGCCGCAACTAAAATGGTTTAAGCTTGCTTGTCTTGCTTCCTAATTCAGACATTAATGATCAATTGACCTTCTATTCTGGAGAAGAAGCTTACACGTGTAATGCGCAAGCTATGCTTTAGGGGCTCATCGAATATCATCTCACTTAAAATAGTTGTAACCTACAACATATGCTACAATGTATGCTTTTAGTGTATTTATCAATTCAATTCTGAGATTTGGCTTGTTATGTGACTTGTAAACTAAAATGGCTCATCGCTCTGCATAATTAGTTATTCCAATTCCTTGCTCCGTACCTTGAAAAGGGGAAGTGCTTAGTAGTGGATGGAACAGAAGATTGTATATCTTTTATCAATTTAAAAGGCCTAACTGACCAGCAGTCGGGATAACCATGAGTATATGACAACCTCTTTCATCTACACTCAAGAATCTATGATGCTAAAAATAGCATCCGGCATCTTCTGATTTCCATCAGATTTCACTCTCCCACTGATCCCATACGAGTCAGCTTTAGTCATCTCTCCCTTTTAAATTTCACGTCATCTGGTATACAGTTCCTTCCTTGGAACATGATCAGCCCATCAATTAATCCCCACATGGAAGTCCTCAGAACGATCTTGGAGAAGACCTTAGCAGATGACAGTTGGTCAAATAATTCTTCAATCCTCGGTAGAGGATACTTATTTTTAATGGTGGCCTAATTAAGCTTGTGGTAATCGATGCACAGCCGCATAGCAACATCTTTCTTCTGCACAAATAAGACTGGTGCTTGTCTGTCCAATCCTTTCCTAGAATGAGGTCAAAGTCGTTCATATCTAGGAGGTATGTTTCCCCTAGCAATATCCTCCCATTGATGTTGACTTCTAGAGTAAGGATCACAAGCTTGGTGTACTAACTACCATTTCCCTGAAGAATGTGGCTTGTGGTCTGTTTTAAATGGGTCCTAATATACTCTACCCTTTTTCACTCTAACCTATCTCTTCTTCTACTACCTAGACAATCGGAATGGTTGTAACCATGTTTTGTCTCTCGTGCTCTGACACCACTCTATAATGCCTAGAGATCCGATTCTCAAATTTATGGCATTTTTTCCCATCGGACCTCGAGACATTACTTCGTATATACCGCGGAAGCACAAATATATAAATATGCATATATTCGCATGAGAGAGAGAAACCACAATTAAACGAAATGTAAATTAGCATTTCAACCATTCATAATTTTCATGAGAGAGTACATGTCCATTGTTCCAAATAAACCTCAGTCCACATAGGCTCACCACCCCAAAATCATACATATATGAGAGACATTCATCCATAGCATACCCAGACAAACTACGCACTAGCACTACTCCTTGGTTGCAGCCTCCTCCTCAACCTCTTTCTCTATGTTTTCTGAAAATGTGTGTCACAAAGGAGTGAGTGTGATGCTCAGTAGGTAGCCTAAACAAATCGGGGTTAACTCGCATCTATATAACCAGATTATATACATAATTCAGATGCTAATAATAGCATAATCCATTCACTATCATTTACTTAAAATAACTCATATGAGAAAATAACATATTCTTGAACTAACATATAAGATACCCATGCATGCGCTAAAACCACGGTGAATGAGCAGTTTCACATTATTGCATTTTCACATTGTCACATTATCACATTATCACATTTTCGTTAATCATGGAAACAAACAACCGCCACAAACATAGGAGGCCCACACACACAAATGAACGAACGAATGAAAGAGTACTGCGCAGACCCGAGAGCGAACTCCCACCTAGATTCTTGGTGGTCTCGTGGCGTCACGTAACACGACATCGCAAAGGCCGCCCGACGATGTGACCGAAGACCGAATCAATAGGATTTTAAACCACCTAGATTCTTGGTGGCCTCATGGTGTTACGTAACACCACATCACAAAGGTCGCCCCACGATGGGACCGAAGACCGAATCAATAGGATTTTAAACCACCTAGATTCTTGTGGCCCCGTGGCGATACGCATCACCAACATCACAAGGGCCGCCCCACAATGGGACCGAAGAGTGAATCATAGGAATTTTGACCAGGCCGTCCCACAAGAGACCGAAGTCCTTTCTCACATAATGCTATTGTTTCCATTCATAACATTCACATCGTTTTCACATTCACATTCAAACTCATTTTACACATATTAGTATGATACTTTATCATAACAAGCATGCTTCCAATGATTTAAGTGGGCTAAACATACTCACTGCATGATCCGGTCACCGAAAAAGAAGACAAGTTTATTTCTAGGTTACACATGCGTAGAAAACAAATCATAACCATAGGTGCAGAATTTCAATGACCATGAAATTTTTACAGTGGGTTACTAACTTAGCCTTCTACCATTTTCTAATTTTTCAGATTTTTCTGAACTAATATGACCTCTCAAAACTCTCTTTTCCCATGTTTCTGCAAATTGGGGACAAATCCCCAGGGTGTCGACCCGTCCATAGAGAAGTGTCAACCTATCAACCCTACACATGCATAGAAAATGAACCATAACTACAAGTACAGATTTTCTGTGAGCTTGAAATTTTTACAGTGGGTTAATCACTTAGCCCTCTACCATTTTCTAATTTTTCAGATTTTTCTGAATTAATTTGGCCTCTCAAAACCCTCTTTTCTCACGTTTCTGGAAATTGGGAACAGAGTCTCAGGGTGTCGACCTGTCCAAAGGAAGTGTCGACCTGCCCCTGAGAAGTGTCAGCACGTCCAACAGTTTCTAAAGGGGAAGTGTCGACCTGTCCATGGGAAGTGTCAACACGTCCAACAGTTTCTAAAGGGGAAGTGTCGACCTGTCCATCGGAAGTGTCAACACGTCCAGCAGTTTCTTAAGGGTAAGTGTCGACCTATCCAAAGGAAGTGTCGACCTATCCATGGGAAGTGTCAACACATCCAAGGGGAAGTGTCGACTTGTCCAAAGGAAGCGGCAACACGTCCAAGGGGAAGTGTCGAGACATCCATGGGAGGTGTCAGCAAGTCCAGGGGAAGTGTCGACACATTCATGAGAAGTGTCGACACATCCAAATATTTTCAGCTAAACTTCTAAGAAACATCTCAAAAACACATAACTTGATAGAAAAACCAAAAAATAAACATGGTAGTTAACCCCACATGCCCTTAATCCCTCTTTGGCATATAGAAACTACTTTGAAATCATTTTAATGCATCATTGACCCCTTAAGATTTGAGGTTAGGTGCCTACCTTCGAAATGATAAACCGATGATCAGGGGATGATATCCACACCCCAGACCACCTAAGCTTTTCCTTTCGATCCGGGGATGAGATCCACATCCCAGATCCTCCAAAGGCTTCACCCGTCATCCTCCAATAGCCAGATCGTCCACCCACGCACCGGATGGTCCACCCATGAAGAGACGGAGTCCCTCACTCTCCTCTTACTTAAGAAAGCTAGAAGGTGGTGGAGGGTTGATAGAAATGATTTGCTAAAGTCTTGCCACCCTTGAAACTCACCTCCTTATATAGTTTTCAGCCTCCCAAGGGTTTACCCACGTCCCTCAAGGCTCCAACAAGCTCCAAGGTCGTAGGTTTTGAAGAGGAGTTAATGCTAAGCACCTCTTCGGGTTTGAACATGTGTGACCTTTCGACCTCCGGTCATAAACTCTATTGGACGTGCTCGTACATCGAGATTCAGGCTAGGACGTCTTCAGATGAAATCAAGAGGACTCCTTGATCTAACTTTGAGTAAAGGTTTCATTGATTTCCATTATTCCGAGCCTGAGTTATGATTTTTCAAACATTAATATTTATTTTCCCCTATTTCAGTTGTGACCCTTCGTCTAACTAGTCATAAGTGCAAGTGGGTGTGCTCTTCTGTTGAGATTCAGGCCGTGACTTCTTCAGATGAAATAAAGAGGACTTCTTGATATAAATTTGGGTCATAGTTTCATCAACTTTTATTATCTCTATCACGAGTTATGATTTTTGAAATATTATTATTTATTCTCCCTCGTTCCAGCCGTGACCTTTTGGTAGCCCGAGGTAATTTGGGTCTAACTACAGTGTCCAGGTGGAATTTTGCCTCGCCCCCAACAGAGACGTTGTAGCTAACACCCCATTCAAAATTATGGCTTTGGTTTCAAGTCATTTCATCAACTAAAGATGAAGTTATGAGTTTTCCATTCATTACGTGTGAATTCACCCAACAGTCACACCTCTCTGTGACAGTTGGCAGCAAAAGGACTCAAAACCTTGGGTTCTAGTGCGAATTGAGTTTCCATGTCAATAGAAGAGTTTGGGCTAAGGGCCCAAGCTTTCCAATGAGCTTGGTTTCATTCCATTGGGTTGACTGTGGACCAATATATCATTATATTAATGGGTGACTACATTTTCTGTAACTGTTTCAGCCCATTATCATAACTCCTTCTTATTTCCTATTAGGCCTATTTTTCAAAAGTTACACTCTTCATCAAAGTTGTTCCTTACCTAATGGTCATTACATGGGCTTTGGTTTCACCTAATTCTGACCTCCCTATAGTAAGTTACTAATTTCCTAATAATCCTTCAATAATCTGTCCAGATTTGTAGCTCATTGAGTTCATGGGCTCGAATTGTACTCGATTGGGCCAGTGCCCAATTGGTGGTCATAACAAACTCAGGTGGGGGTGGCATTATTCGGGATTCCCAAGGCACTCCCATTTTTGCCTTCTCACATTACTTTGCGCAAGGCAACAACATTGTAGCAGAAGCCAGGGCTCTCATGGATGGACTAAAATATTTGAAAACTATTACACACCATCTGACTCCCATTGAGTGTGACTCCCAAATACTTGTACAAGTGACCAACAGGAAGGTCCCCTATCCTTGGGTGATTCTCACATATGTCAGAGAAATTTGGAGCATGATTTCCACAAGCGACTCTATTAATCATATTTTTTGTAAGGCTAATAAGGTGGCTGATTCACTGGCTAATTTGGCCTGCTCCATGAAATTTAATTCTTTTTTCCTTTCGCAGCAACAACTTCCAAAGCATATAAAAGGGGTTGCTGGCATGGATAAGCTAGGAATGCCTAGCTTTCGTTTGATGTAATTCTTTGTATTCCTTCATATTAATAAAAGTTTCCCATTTGTAGTGGAAAGGTAGAGTGGCTTTCTCTCTACCCCTGGTAGAGGGTGCACACTCTCCTATTGCACCTAGGTAGGGTTTTCCAAAAAAAATGGCTTGAAAATCATCATTTTGTTTCACAAAGTAACTATCGATCACATGGCCTAGTTTGTGACAATAGAAGCAACAAACATTTCTCTATCTCTTGAAAGCAGATTTATCTTTCCATACTTTTTCATCATTCATTTTTATGACAACACAATCATCCATTTCATGGCCATGCATGTCACAATAAAAGCATTCAATATTCAATTTTATTTTTTGCCCATTTTGAAACAGTTTTTGCATTGTGGGTTTTGTGTTAAAAATTTTCTTTTTCTCAAAGTCATTTTCAGAAATTTTCATTTGAGAAGTGGAAGGAAGTACTTTGGAAGTGCTAGGAATATCAGATGCATGAACAAAAGAGGTTGTCATTTTATGTTCAAAAGACTTTTTGTTGAATGTGGTGTATCCAAGACCTTCCTTTTAAAAATTTACTTTAACACCTAACATTTTAACCAGATTTTCTTTCCCTTTGACAAATCTAGATAAATCATCTTTCAACCTTTTCACCTCTTCTTCCAGACCAAGATTATGCAATTCAGCATTTATGATTTTCTCTTCGCATGCAAAGATTTTATCACCATACAAACAGTTCTTTGATGTGAGTTTCTCATTTTCTTGCATGATTTTCTTATTTTCATCATTTATAGCAAGCAATTTTTCAGTTAAGTTTTCAATGACTTTCTCAATTTTAACAAACTTTGAGATCTTAGCAAGTAACTGTTCATTCTCAGATTTCAACAATGAAACTTCTTTTTTAAATTTTTTAAAAATTTTCAATCTACCTTCAAGCAAAGAATTCTGGATTAACATAGGACCATTTTTCTTTTTAAGAACTTCATTTTCAGTCATGATGCTCTTGCTATCAATCTCAGAATCAAGTAATTTCTCAAACATTTTCTCATCATCAGAAAGAGAAGCTAACTTACTTTTAAGGCATTCTTCATTTTTCTCAACCAAGGAGATTTTAAACAACAAAGTTTCATTTTGCTCACACAAATCATGAAAATCATTTTTAGATGTAAGAGAGATATTGGAATTTTTTATCAATTCAAGGTCTTCAGTCATACAAGACATTTCTTCTGAAAGTAATTCAACTATAGATTCAAGAGATTTATTTTGATCTTCTAGATGCTCAATTTTTGACTCTAAAGTTTTACAATTTGCACATAAAAAATTAGCATGCACATTCTCATCATTTTCCTTTTTCAATCTCTTGATTTCATATTTGTATTTTTTCCATCTATCATGCAAATCGGCATATGCTAATTACCACGCTTCAATTGAAGGTTCTTCGGAGTCATAATTTACCTCACCTTCACTTTCTCCATGAGCCATCATGCATGTATCCTTTGCATCTTCTTCATACTTGCATGCCAACTCATCCCAAAGCTCCCTTGCTGATCTGCACATTGGAAATCATGAACTCACATCAGATTCTATGCCATTCTTCAAAATATTTAATGCAGTAACATTTATAGCATTTTTCATGATGTGTTTTACATTCCACTTGGTTTCATTTGGAGGGAGTTTATGTGGATCATTACATATCACTTTCCACATTTCAGGTTCATAAACTCTAAGATAAGCACGCATGTTATTTCTCCAAGAAATTAAATTGTGACCATCAAAATGAGGAGGAAGAGAAGACAGGCAACATATAGACATGATGTTAAATGAAACTCGCCGAGGGATCACTCTAAAGATCGTTAAACCCAAGAAAATAGAGCCATGGCTCTGATACCAATTGTTGGTCCCGGGGGTCGGCGAGTGGACCAGAAGGGGCGGTTGAATTGTCCCCTACACACTATGGCAAATTAAAATTAAACTAACAAAATTAACAAGTTTGATGAGTTTCAAGGAATTAACCTAAATAGTGTAAGCTAAGTTCACTAAATATGTCCATACTCACTCGAGCATGTAAATAGATTTATCAGGCAAATATGACACACAACGTAATTTAGATAAACAAGCAAAGTGTGTGAACAAGGTGTGATTTGAAAAACAATCTCTTGTGAAAGGGATAGATGACAAGGAAGCAATCACACAAATCAAACCATAGTGCACATAAATTTTTAAGGTGGTTCGGGACCACGATAGGCTCCCTACGTCCACCCCTCACAAAATCCGGTGAGGCTTCACTCGGGGATAAATCCCCAACACAGAGGCAACGCTCCAAACACACGCAGGATGATGCCTGCACACACACGGGGACGCGCCCCAACACACACACACACGGAGACGATGTCTCCAACATGATCTGACGACCGGAACACAACACACACACACACTGCAACAAGCGTGGCGCAATGACACACACGATCACCCAGATATGGATAGATCCACACACACACATGCTGGTCTGAGGAGATCCACGCACAAACACACGGATCTGAACAGATCCACACATAGATACAACCACGGGGATGAACCCCAGAACGCGCTACTCAGAACGCAGCTCACAGACGCACATGCTGCAAGTTGTAGTAACCTTAACACACTCGGATGTGCACGGCGCACAATCTGACCACACACAACTCGGATGTGCACACTGCACAATCCGACCACACACTTGATGTTCACAGATTTAGAAGGAAGTACACACTTGAAGCTCAAAGAAATTTAGATGAGGAAGCAGAAATAAGAACTTCAGATGTAGGCTCCCCCTTAGTGAATGATGCAGATCTTGGGCTGATGTTGCTTCTCCACTTGATTTCCTCTTGATTGGCTTCAAAATGATCTTCAAATGCTTGGATGTTGATGAAGAGTGGCTGGACGGAGTACTGTTCACGTAGTGCTTCTGGTTCTTGCGGTAACTCCCCCTCTTCACTTGATAGCCTCCCCTTTGATCCTCTTGATGATTTTGGATGCAGCTTGAATCTCTACTTTACTTGGGTTGATTGGCTTCAGATTGAACTTGGAAAGCTTGGAGATGGATGAGGAACGCTTCCACGGATCACTGTTCATAGAGCTACAGTAGCAGCCTTCTTTCTCCGCTTGATAGCCTCCTTGATCTTCCTTTGAGATTAGGGTTTTTGACCCCAAAGAGATATTTTTATACACCTTGGGTGGTCAAGGGACATGCCAGAACATAGATCCACAAATCATGGCATGTCTGGTGGCTTTGGGATTAAAGAAGCGAAAGAGAAGAGCTTTCCCCGTTCAAGAAACAAAAAGTCAATATTTGCTGCCTCGGGGGGTTCGGTCGACCGGACGCGGTCAGACGGTCGACCGAACTGTAAAAGATTGTAGTTTTCTAATCCCTGGAATGTTTGGTCGACCTAAGCCCCATGGTCGGTCGACCTAACTTTTCTGCATTTCCAAATTTTTAGATTTCAGCCACAAACTCCATTACAACCCTTCCAAACACTGTGGCATCAAACTCCTTTGATCTTGAAGGGTTTATATTGAGTATTTTGACCTACAAAACCATAAGGAAAATGATTAGAACTTTAGCTCAATAATGCAAATGATAAATTCATGAAGTACATATGGATGACATGCATTGAAGCACTTGAAAACTCAAGTCTTACACTTAAACAACAAGAGGTAACGACTATGAAGTTGTACACAATGAATGAGCATCTTTAGCCAAACTCCACCAAGGTTCACAAGCTTTGATTAGGCATGTTGGAAGCTCAATTCCAATTGAAAAATATGCATGAAAAACATTTAAGAACTTAATGAAGTGATATGCATGTTAACTCAATCAAAATAGAACAACAAGAACACGATGACTCATTACGCATGCAAGGGGTCGGCTTTTTGTTAGGATGGGTCGACTCCACATATCGCAAGTCCTATATAGCATGTAGCAAATCCTCCACATATCACAATACCATATAGCATGTGTTGTCCCTAGGTTATCGTATGGACAAGAAGAGGGGATGAATTGTCCCCGCCAAACGCAGTCATAGTTTTTAAATTTTAACGCAACGAGTTGAAACAACTACCAGCACAGAAAATGATTGCACGAAATATAAGCTTTAAAGAAATTAATTCTCTCATGCTTACTGTTCTCACACGATCAACAAGAACAAAATATATATTTATATAGGCAAACCACAGACACATAGATGTGAGACAGATTTTTTAGGTGGTTTGGGACCACGATGGGCTCCCTACGTCCACCCCTCACCAAACCGGTGAAGATCTACTCGCTTCAATGAAGAGCACAGAGCTTTCACTCCAAGAGACACGGAGACAACGTATCCTACACGATCCTACATGGATCAACAGTCACACACACACACTAGCCGCAACACCTGCGGCATAAAAGTAACACGACTATTCACAGACGGTCAACAGACTTACAGAGTTGAAATTTGGAAAACAAGATATGCTCAATGCAAGTATAGAAACCTGAAGCTAATGACTCCACTAAGCACAAACAAAATGTAGAATGAAATCTCCATGGAAATAAATGGCTATAGAATGTCTTTTCTAAGCCTCGTGTCGGAGGGTAGACGGATGTCGACGATGAGAACGTCCTCACGTTCCCCTTCTCGTTCCGCTACTTTTCTTCTTCAATCATGAACTCCAAGAATGATCAGAAGTAGATGAAAACCCGGAGTCTTTGCTCAGCTCCTCTCCTTCTCCCCTTTCTTCTCCAATGGACGGACTGTGAACATGAATGGAATCTTTGAACCTGTTTTGTGTTGTGGATGACAAGATACTTGATTGTTCAATCCATTTTAGTCCAGAATTATATTCACCATAACTGTCAGTCCTGTAAAGCAAGGTTATCATGTATTTCATTAGATCCTTGATCATCATTCAATCTTCAATGGATATTTTCCATACCTCATGCACACAAGCATGCACACAAGTTTTGTCAACATTAAAACTAAATTATCAAGCTCACCAAGGGGTCCAACAATCTCCCCCTTTTTGATGATGACAAAACATGCATTGTGTGCCCAAAATTTGATATCAGCCAAAAAATGTGTTTGTGCATGGTTCAAGATAGTTTGAGTGAATGAACTTGGAAAAGATATTCACAATGCAAAAGTTGTGCATATGAACATTTATGAAAACTTAAAATTTAAGGCCATTATAAACATGTATGAAAGTCTGACCATTATAAGCATGTATGAAAATCTGAAATGCTATGTATGCATACGATATCACTATATTCTCCCCTTTTGTCATCACCAAAAACTAGTTGATAATAGGGTTATTAAATTTACTATGAACGTGTATGATCACAATTTTGAAGTTATTCATGCAAGCAAGCAAGCATGAAGGTCAAGCAAGCATGTACCATATGAATAACTCCCCCTTAATGGGGTAAACGGATAAAGAGTGAACAGTTGATTCAAAATCAAATTGTGTCCCATGAAGCATAATCAAAAAAGGTAGTGCATTCATATGCTCTAGGTGCTACATAGACCATGATAAGAACAAATTCAAGGTACACATTCATCATAAAAATACCCAGTAAAAATTTATGTAAATGAGCAATGAACTTCAAACTATGGATATGAATAGAATTTCTAGAAAACACTAGAGGATTATTTCCTTTCTACAATTCCATCTTGATCCTCGACTATTGGTAGCTTCATGCAACCCCTTTGTGTTTCTTTTTATTGGACTTCATCGTTCGGTGTGAGTCACCTCATGTGTCTCAATGGGGTTTACCAGCTACTATTCATCACACAATGTGGAGTTTTGTTTCACCTTTCGACGTGAGTTTTCTCATTTATTTCAGTGGGGATTCCCGACTACTCGATTTGACATTCCACTTATAGAAGCTTGTGGGGTAGGCATCTTTTTCCTCACGATTCTCTTAATTTCCATGTAGAAGTTTGTTTTCTTTGAAGTGTTAAAAGGAATTTCTAAAATCTTTATCAATCAAAGTCATATGCATCATTTTTGAATAAGGTATGGGTAATTGCTTTGGATGTAGAAAGAGAATTTGCCTAGATAAAGTTATGACTCCCCCTAAATGTATGCACAGTAGAATTAAATCCTCCTCCTTTGTATATGACACGATTCAAAAAAGATTAAGATCACTACATGATTATTTAACAAGGAGGTGAGGTCGTAGAAAATTGTCAAGGAATAGTTTTCTAAAATATATACATGCAATCAAGGAAGGATTTGTATGATATGTCCATGCAAAGTGATTTCCGATACGTGGTGGAGAACTTAGGTCCGAGGACCACCTCATGCGTCAATAGTGCTTCCAGATGGACGTAATCCACCCTTCCACAAATCAAGATTTGAGATACTGAAGAATCATGACAATAAGGCACGTAAGTATGTAAAGTATGTACAGGCAGATGCATGTAAATGCAAAGATAATGAAGAGTTATTTCCTATTCACAAGTATGCAAAATATGTGCGACCTAAACCAAGAAGTTGAATATATGTAAATCTGAAATGTTATTTGCAAAATAAGTGAAAAGTGTATGAAATCATAATATGCACAGTTAGTCATTCAAATAGTAAATTCCAAGTTCTCTTCTTATTTGAGTGAATTTTTCAGGAGCTAAGGGTTCTGTAAAAATATATGTAAGTTGATTTTTCGTATTTACATGTGTAAGCTCAAAATGACCCTTACTCACATGATCTCGCAAAAAGTGGTGTCTAATCTCTATGTGCTTTGTGTGAGAATGTAAAACAGGATTTTTTGAAATATTAATGGTAGAGGTGTTATCACAGAGAATGTGTGTGTTATTTAAAATAATACCAAAATCAACTAACTATTGTTGGATCCATAGCACTTGGGCCGCACAACTACCAGCAGCCATGTATTCGTCTTCGACTGTTGATAATGCCATTGTGTTTTGTTTCCTAGAGGCCCATGAAACCATACATCATCCAAGAAACTGACAATACCCGTTGGTACTTTTACGATCCACTAAACACCCAGCGTAATCAGAATCAGTGTAAGCTACTAAGTCAAAACTGCAACTATGAGGAAACCAAAGACCAAGATCCATGGTGCCTAGCAAATATCTGAAAATCCTTTTGACTGCTAACATGTGTGGTTCTCTAGCATCGGATTGAATCTCACACACATGCAAACACTAAACATTATATCCGGCCTACTAGCAGTCAAATACAAAAAAGATCCAATCATGCCTCTAAAGAGTTTCTGATCGACAGACTTATCTTTTTCATCCTTGTTCAATTTCACAGTTGTTGACATCAGTGTCTTGTGTGGCTTCGCATTGTCGAATTTGAACTTCTTGATGAGCTCATTTGTGTATTTCCTCTGATTTATGAAAATTTCATCCTTTTGCTGCTTCACCTGCAAACCCAAGAAGAAAGTTAACTCCCCCATCAAACTCATCTCAAACTCCCCTGCATCAATTTAACAAAATCATCATTTAATAAATCAGAAGTTGCTCCAAAGATAATGTCATCAACGTATACCTAAACAATAAGCATGTGTTCATTGTCACTCTTAATGAAAAGGGTTTGGTCGATATTACCTCTTTTGAAGCCATTTTCTGAAAGGAATGTACTTAAATTTTCATACCACGCACGGGGTGCTTGCTTCAGACCATATAAAGTTTTGTCAAGTTTGTACACTTGGTCTGGGTTCTTCTCATCTTCAAATCCCGGTGGCTACTCAACATAGACGTCCTCTTTCACTACACCATTTAGAAAAGCACTTTTAACGTCCATTTGAAAGAGTTTTATATTCCTAGAGCATGCAAAGGTTAATAATATTCTAACGGCCTCAAGCCCAGCCACGGGTGCAAATGATTCATCAAAATCAATTCCTAATTCTTGGCTATAGCCTTGGGCTACAAGCCGGGCTTTATTCCTAATCACCACCCCTTGATCACTAAGTTTGTTTCGAAAAACTCACTTAGTTCCTATCACCGTGTTATTCTTAGGTCTAGGCACAAGAAACCACACCTCATTCCTTTGGAATTGGTGTAATTCCTCCTGCATAGCTAAGATCCAGAAATTATCATTCAATGCCTCATTTACAGATTTGGGCTCAATATCGGAAAGTAATGCAAGATTATCAAATTCTTCAACTTCCCTGATTGAAGCCCTTGTTCTTATGCCATGTTCCACATCTCCTATGATGTTGTCTTGTGGGTGGTCCTTGTGGAACGTCCATTGTTTTGGGAGATCTTCATTTTGGGTTGGAGCTTCGTCATTTTTGGTGCTCGACTCCGCTTGATCCACATCATGATTTTCCTTGTCTTTCTTTTCTTCTCCATCTTCATGCCCTATATCAATAAAGTGATTATCTTTGTCAAACAGTCTTAAAGTGTATTCATCAATGATCACATGAGGACTTTCTTCTACCATAAGAGTACGTAGGTTATATACTCAATATGCTCTTAATGATGAAGCATATCCAAGAAATATACCTCTATCACTCTTTGCGGCAAATTTCTCCAAATGTTCATTAGAGTTATTCAAAATGAAACATGGAGAACCAAAAGGTTTAAGATATGCAATATTCGGCTTCTTATCTTTATAGAGCTCGTATGGAGTTTTCTTGAGAATAGGTCTTACCATGGCTCTATTGATAATGTGGTAGGCCGTGCTCACCGCGTCGGCCCAAAAGTGCCTTGGTAAGCCGTTTTCAGCAAGCATTGTTCTCACCATCTCCATGAGCGTCATGTTCCTTCATTCCATGACTCCGTTTTTTTGTGGGGTTCTAGGTGCTGAGAAGTTGTGTGAAAACCCCTGTTTCCTGCAAAAATCATCAAAGTCATAGTTATCAAATTCTCTTCCATGATCACTCTGAATAGCTTTAATTTGGTACCCCTTATCAGTTTGTAAATTCCTGCAAAGATCTTCAAACTCTTGCAAAGCATCATTGTTATGGGTTAAAAATAATACCCAAGTGAATCTTGAGTAATCATCTACAATAACAAACCCATAATGTTTTCCGCCAAGATTGTGTGTCCTAGTGGGACCAAATAAATCTAGATGAGGGAGTTCAAGGGGTCTAATGGTGGTGACAATATTTTTGGATTAAAAACACATCTTGGTCTATTTCTCCATAGCACATGCATCACAAATTTTATTTACATCAAAATTTAGTTTTAGTAAGCCTCTTACCAATTCCTTTCTATAGAGTTTAGAAAGAGTGCTAAAGCTAGCATGTCCAAGTCGCCAATACCACAACCATGCATCATTTGACTTATTAGCAACTAAACAAAGATTGTCATTATGAGAACTTTCAAAATCAACAGAATAGATATTTCCATCTCTAAGACCAAAAAAAATTATTTCATGAGAAACCTTATCTACAATGGAGCAGTGTGTGTTTTCAAAAATGACTTTGTGACCTTTGTCACAAAGTTGACTAATGCTAAGCAAGTTATGATTCAAACCATCTACAAGTAAGAGTTCTTCAATGGATTGGTTCGAATCCTTACCTATTCATCCAATTGTCACAATTTTACCTTTGTCGTTCCCGCCAAAGGTGACCAATCCGCCATCCTTTTCCTTCAGGTCTGAAAAGAGTTCCTTATTTCCCGTCATGTGTCTGGAGCATCCACTGTCCAGATACCATTTGTTCCACTTGGCTCTTAGATAGACCTGCACAATGAAAACAACTCTCAAGTTGATTTAGGTACCCAAGCAAGCTTGGGTCCCGAAGTGTTAGTCCTACCATGAGAAAAATGCAGTCTGTTTTTCTTTTCAAAATATTCATCATCGGCTCTCATGAGATCACACACATACATCGAGTGACCGAACATTCCACAATAGAAGCAAGTAAGATTTGGCTTTCTAGGCCGACCCCTATGCATGTATTATCTATCAACATAAGAGTTCATGCATGAGTCAACATGATTATAACCATATGAATCAAATGATTTTTAAAATCTATTTTTCACAAATGAATTTTTCTTAGTGGGTGAGTGTCTTACACCTCTCCTCTCATTCCTAGCATTTTCATTGCTAGATTCACCACTTTCAAATATTTTCTCTTTTCCTTTCAACTCTTTTTGAACAACATCTTTTAGATTCTTTAGTTCATTTTGCATGATATTGAAGTTGGTTTGAATATCCTTCTTGGATTTTTCACATTCACTCAACCTAACTTTAATCTCATTCAACTCCATAACCAATTGAGCATTCTCATTTTTCAGTTTCTCAGCATTTTCATACGCATGTTGTTTTTCTTCTTCTAGACACTCTAGTTCATCCACATACAAGGATAGCTTAGATTACAAATCTTCTTTTTCATCCTTGAATTTCTCAATTTGCATTTCATAAAAGCTACACTTATCACATGGATTAGTGGAGCTGATCAAATCAGAAAATTTCTTTGTAATATTTTTGACATCTGATTTAGACCTCTTATATTTCTGATATAAGTCTGCATAAGCTTCATGCCATTGTTCAATAGTAAAATTTTCAGAGTCAGAATTTACCTCAGAGTTATCCTCATCTGCCATCAAGCAGAGATTCTGGACTAGCTCGTCTAGTCCATTCTTCTCACTTTTCGATTTTAAGCTATCCGAATCCTCATCGCTCCATGTTGCCTTCATTGCTTTTTCATCCTTTGGCTTTTTCTTGTTCAGCTTTTTCTGGAGCTTGAGGCATTGACCCCTCATATGGCCGGGCTTCTTACACTCATAGCAAATAATTTCTTCCTTCTTGCTCAGCTCAGGTTTCTTGTTGAAATTTCTCCTCCTGAATCTTCTAGGAAGATTTCCATCTCTTCTAGCTCTTCTGAAATATTTTCTGACATTCCTTGTTACAAGAGCCGTCAGCTCTTCCTCATCACTATCCATAGATGCGTATCCATCACTTTCATCAGATGATCCTTGATTAGCTTTCAATGCAATCGTCTTCTTCTTTTTGCTTTCATCCTCAGCTGACTTCATTATATTGATTTCACAAGTCATTAGTGACCCGAACAACTCATCCACCGTGAGTGTGGTGAGATCCTTTGAATCTTCTATGACGGTCACCTTTGTGTGGCACGAAGGTGTGAGGGACCGCAGCACCTTTCTGACCAAATCTTGATTTGAATATTCTTTACCCAAGGCCTTCAAGTTGTTTGTGATCTCGCTCAACCTTGCATACATTTGAGATATATTCTCCTCGGGTTTCATTGCAAAAATCTCATACTCCCAAACCAACAAATTTGCTTTAGTCTCCCGTATATCCGAAGTACCTTCATAGATCATCTTTAGTTTGTTCCACATTTCCTGCTCAGATGAACACAGAAATACGTGAGTATTCATTAGGGTGTATCGCGCACTGAATAATATTCTTAGCTTTAAAGTTTGCACATGATTTCTTGATATGCTCTTCTTCCCCATCCATCCTCATTAGGAGGTAAAATGTAAGGACCTCTATTTATAACCTTCCATGCGTCATAGTCTTGTGCTCGCATGAACACAATCATTCTATTTTTCCAATAGGGATAGTTGGTCCCATCAAAGAAGGGTGGTCAGTGATTCCCTTGTTGACCATACTAAGAGATCTTTTCTCTACAACCGTGAGGTTAGCCTAAAATCAAAGACCCGCTCTGATACCAGATTATTGTCCCTAGGTTCTCGTATGGACAAGAAGGGGGGTTGAATTGTCCCCGCCAAACGCAGTGGTAGTTTTTAAATTTTAACGCAGTGAGTTGAAATAACTACCAACACAGAAAATGATTGCACGAAATATAAGCTATAAAGAAATTAATTCTCTCAAGCTTACCTTTCTCACACGATCAACAAGAATAATATATATATATAGGCAAACCACAGACACACAGATGCGAGACAGATTTTTTAGGTGGTTCGGGACCACGACGGGCTCCCTACGTCCACCCCTAACCAAACCGGTGAGGATCCACTCGCTTCAATGAAGCGCACAGAGCTTTTGCTCCAAGAGACACGGAGACAATGTCTCCTACATGATCCTACACAGATCAACAGTCACACACACACTAGCGGCAACACCCGCGGCACAAAAGTAACACGACCGTTCACAAACGGTCAACAGACTTATAGAGTTGAAATTTGGAAAACAAGATATGTTCAATACAAGCATAGAAACCTGAAGCTAATGACTCCACTAAGCACAAAAAAGATGTAGAATGAAATCTCCATAGAAAGGGTTATAGAATGTCTTTTCTAAGCCTCGGGTCGGAGGGTATCCAGATGTCGATGATGAGAACGTCCTCGCATTCTCCTTCTCGTTCCGCTCCTTTTCTTCTTCAATCACGAACTCCAGAAACGATCGGAAGTAGATGAAAAACCGTAGTCTTTGCTTAGCTCCTCTCCTTATCCCCTTTCTTCTCCAATGGACGGACTGTGAACATGAATGGAATCTTTGAACCTGTTTTGTGTTGTGGATGACAAGATACTTGATTGTTCAATCCATTTTAGTCCAGAATTATATTCACCATAACTGTCAGTCCTGCAAAGCAAGGTTATCATGTATTTCATTAGATCCTTGATCATCATTCAATCTTCAATGGATATTTTCCATACCTCATGCACACAAGCATGCACACAAGTTTTGTCAACATTAAAACTAAATTATCAAGCTCATCAAGGGGTCCAACAGCATGGGCAACAAAGATAGAATCATCAATCTTCAATATAGGTCCATGAACACAAGTTCAGTTTTCAAAACAGAAACAACAAGTGCTTTCCATGTACACAACCTCATGGATTAAACCCAAATCTAGCTATCTTCAGAAAAAAATAACTCCATTCAATATGTAGTTCAAGCTAGAATTGAATCACCCCCAAACCACGATTATCATATAGGCAAATGAAGCACACTATGCACATAGACTTGTTTTGCCAAAATAAAATGACCATGAATCCATATAATAAGAGAGCATCACTAAAATCACTGTCATCAAATTTCAAGTTAATAGGTTGAGGATATTTGAAGCCCAAAAACCTTATGAGGAAAATGCATGAAAATATCCAACCATGACGTTGAAAACCTATTTGATGAAATGCATGAAACATAGAAAGAGTCGATGCAATGCAATGAGAAAGTTAACTCCCTTTTTGAAGAAGAACTTCATTGATGGACTCCTTTGAGTTCCAAGCATGAATTATAAATTTGATCATGCAAGCCAAGATAACATAGCATGTGTTCCTTAAACAACAACCATCCATATGACTTCCAAGTGAGAATCTTGAAGTCATCTTTTAACTCATCAACCAAGATCCATACATGTTGCTCAATGAAACACATGCACATACCCACAAGTACAATCGTTTTGTTATCATCAAAACCAAACACCAAACATGAACTAGGGGATGCAATAGTATGTTCTATCATGTCTATGCATAATCATGTGTTAGACAGTTAGGCCGATCCTGTGGTACAAAGGTTGCTAGCGTCTGCATTATCAGGTTGATGCACATTGTAGTCAGGTAGATGATGCGGTACAAGTTGCACTTGCGTCTGCATTATCAAGTCAATGCATATATGTTATTTTCTGTACTCAGGTCGATGCAGCCGTACTCGCTTGAGTAATCAAGTCAATGATGAAGCACAAGTTGTACTAGATATCACCTTGTCAGGTCGATGCAGCAGTACAAGTCGTGCTAGCTATCACCTTGTCAGGTCGATGCAACTGTATTGGCCCTAGCTTTTCAGGTTGACACATCTATACATCTATGCACATCCATCTCATGTTTTCCTGATATTCGGTCAACCTGTATCCTACACAGGTCGATGCTATCGTTGCTATCTTGTTGCATTTGTTCACCACGTTAGGAAATCAGATCAATGCACTTAGTGTATGCATCGATGCATCTACATCATCTCATACCTTTTGTCATGTGTTTGTCTGATCCTTAAAAAAATGCTTAAATCTACATTTCGTTAGCACATATTAAAATATCTCATTAGCCACATAATAACAAGGTTGATGATGACTTTTCATACGTGTTTTGACAAGAATACCAAAGTGGAAGTATCCAAAGTGATTCTGAAATTTGCTCAAACACCTACACTGTAGAACTCAGAAATGAATAGGCCAACTCAATTTCAATCCAGAGAATTCTTAAGTACGAAACATCTTCTGCTACTGATTAAGCATGAGAGGCTGCTGATCATATGAAGATTAAGTGTGGTCACGTGGCTCGAAGACTCAATATGTCTGGCACGTGATCCAAGGTAGGCAGTCCAGCAGAATGATTTGCCACGTGGACACACTTTTCTCCAAATCTGACACATGGACTCTCGAACGGGAATTTCCAGAAGCTTTCTCCTGGCGGGAATGTTCCCTCCACACGCCAGATGAAATCAAGTGGGGTCCATAAGAATCAGATGATTCAGATAAGAATAAATCGAGAGCTGCGTAGCCGCAGAATCTAGGAATTGTGATTTAAGAAGAGAGCAGAAAAGTGAGAGAGGAGAGAGCTGAGAATTGTGGAGAGTGCCTGCATGGTAGAGAATAAGAAGAAGAAGAAGAAGAAGAAGAAGAAGAAGAAGAAGAAGAAGAAGAAGAAGAAGAAGAAGAAGAAGATAATGAGAGCTACCAGTCGGAGAGAAACTGGAGTGAGCTAGAGAGAAAAGAAAAATAGAGAGAAGTGAGCAGAAAAATAGAGTGCTGGAGAGTCGATGAGATTGGAGTGCAGCAGAGCAGAGGATAGAAGGGGAGATCTAAAGATCCTTTGAAGAAGTGTTGAGAGATCGACTTCTGGATCATATCCAGAGTCGCATGCTCATTTGAGCTATATTGTCTTTGGTCTGCTTTATGGTTTCATTCTATTATTTTCATTTTCTTTAAACTCTTTTTCAAGCAGTTTATTAGCGGAGCAAGCTGTGATGCTTAGCGGGTGTGTAATGACCAAGTTTCCCGGATACCGGAGACCCGATACCCAAAGACCCGGGGACGCCACCCAAGAGCTGATAAGGCTCCGAATGGGTTGGAAACGTGGTTGTGGGTGCATAAAGAAATAATTACATTAAGCAGAAGCAAAATTTACATTACCAGAGTTTTGTAATTATACATTAGTCCAGAAGTACATAGCACAAGTCCATAGTTATACAAAAGCTACAAAAGAACAAATACACGGGGCATACCCCAGAGTAGACCACGCTGACACTACGACTGGCCGCCAAAACCACGCGGGAAACCAGGCGACTGCTGCGCCTCACCTGAAAAACAAAGGGGTGAATCTCATTTCATTGATTCAGTAGGGGTCCTACAGATCCCTACTTCGTGGCTATAACACAAGGGAAACAATTAATTACAAAGAATATCTAACTGGCATGCAACTTTAACAATTAAAGAAAGCTGTAAAAGAATATCAACTAAAGAAGATAGCTCAATATGAATGCCAATTAAACTCATGCTAATTATAGTGCATAATTAAACACGAGAATCTTTGTTTGCCATTTAAGTCAAATTTCCACAGACCAAGTGACAAGAGAAAAGTTAACCACTAGAAGCAAGACCAGATGCGTCCACTGACGACTTATACCACGTCTCAGGTGTCTCCCACTCGCATCGAACACGATAATTGAGACACCGTAACTATAACCAAAGACAAGGACTAGTCATGGTCACACTCGTCAGCGCAAGTCCAGGCCCCTGACCAAGTGTATACGCACAAACTCAATGCCTTAAGCCAGGCCTCTAGCTAGTTTTCCCCCCCACTAGGACACTACTGCAAAGCATGGGGGCCCACAGAAACTAGCCTAAAAATCGTACACTGGACTGCCCCGCCACCTCTCCTTGGTGGGCCGACTCTAAGGGTCATCGGGCTATGACTAGTGGGTCAGTCACAAAGGAAAGAGAAACTGACTCAAAATGGAGAAATAAAACATGCTATAGGTCAGAGAAAAAGTAAACTTATCAATGGCCTAATATTAGATGCAAGACCAAATGACATTCGATGCATGACTGGGCCTGTTAGGATCGCGCCAGCCCTCTAGGGCGCATTCCTCATTAACGCGATGGAAGTTATTACCGCGTTAAATATTGACGCGGTGGTATACATGGTCGCATCTCTGACTGCCTTCAGAAAAGTACTGAAATATTGATCGTGGTGTTACGATACGACGTGATAATACATATCACGGTACACACATGTAACGCGTTCTTTGATAGAACGTGGCGGTCACTTGTACCGTGTTCTACATAGAATTCTGACATTGTTCTTACTCTTCTTAAACCCCTCCCAATCGACTCAAATCGATGGGATTACATTACTACAACCTATTTCAACCTGTCATATGGCATTTCCACATGTTTTAAACCCCCAAAACATAAGGTACAATGCCCATGATAATCAATCAACAAGAGTTTCAAATGAAAAACAACTCCCATGCAATCTTTAGATGAAAACAACGATTTTAACATGCATTCCACCAATCTAACACGTAAGAAAACATGAAAAGACGAAGTAGAATCCATCCCCCTACTTGTAATCGTGAAAGGACGCCGTTCTTCGCATCAAAACCACCTCTCACGATAGAGATAAACCACCACCACACGAGCTAGCCTCCACGACCACACGAACGCTCCACCGCCGTCTCGTACTAGCCGGAGCCTCCTCCTCCAAGCCGCCCACGGTCGGGTGGAGTTGTACACCGAGAGAACAACGGAGGGAGAGGGGGAGATGTGTGGGAAGGGGAGAGGGAACTGTAGGTTCCTTCGTGGGTGAAAAAAATGGGTTTAACATATTATTTTTTTTGTTTTAAAACCTCAAATTGTAAAAAGGCATTAAAAGAACTAAAATTGTATTAATGCCCATCATTTCCTATAATTCATTAAGTAATGGATTTATCATGCATTACTCATGCAAAAAGCCCACAAAAATTACCCAAATTCGTGGAAAATTTTCAAATTATAAATTCGATAAGAATCCAAAATCCACGGGTCTTATAGTCCCTCCCTCCTAATAAAAATTTCATTCTCGAAATTTGAAGGAAACACTAGGAAGAAAAGGAGAGACAAACTTACTCAAACAGATACGGAAACTGCAAATGCATTTCATCCTCACATTCCCATGTGGCCTCATTACCGGAGTGCTGTTGCCATACTACCTTAACCAGCGGAATGACCTTGTTCCTCAGCTGCTGCTCACGACGATCCTCAATACGAATTGGGAATTCCGGCATAGATAGATCCGTCGCCACATCAGGCCACACAGAATCATCAAGGATGTGAGATGCATCCGGCACATATTTCGTCAACATAGAAACATGAAATACATCGTGAATCGCTCCCATCGCCGGTGGCAACTGAAGGTGATAAGCCACTTGGCCCACACTTTCCAAAATAGGAAACAGACCATTATACCGGGAATTGAGCTTACCACGCTTGCCGAATCCCATAACACCTTTCATAGGAGATATTCTCACAAAAATAAATTCTTGTTGATCAAACTACAATGGTCTTCTACGTCGATCGGCATAACTCTTCTGTCGACTTTGAGTAGTCACTAGTCTCTGCCTGATCAGACGAACCACGTCGACACACTGTTGCACCAGATCCGGTCCTGTCATCAATCGATTACCGACCTCAAACCAGTCTAACGGTGTACGACAAGGTCGACCATACAATGCCTCATACGGTGCCATACCGATACTAGAATGGTAGCTGTTATTATAAGCAAACTCTACCAATGATAAATACTGGCCCCGCGTGTAATGCCCGACAATTTTTCTAAGACTTTTTCAGATCTTAAAATATAATTATTAAGCATTTAATGGGCTATAAATGAATTTTGTTTAATTAAATCCAATTATTTAAGCCCCATATAAATCCAAGAGAATTAAGCCCATATAATAAACCCAATAGGCCCAAAAAGATTGTTTTGGATCTTAGCCCATATTCTAGAAGTAGGAATGGATGTAATCACGGAATTAAGGGATAATTACTCTTTGGGAAATAAATAAGTGGATAATAACAGGGATTATATCAAAGAGTTTGAACTAATTTGAAATCCGACGCTCACGAAGTCAAATGGTCTATCGCGAGACTGCATGGGGAGTCAAACGGTCCAGAGCTAGACCACTTATCTCTGTCAGTTTTGTGAGTATGAGAAAACATGAAAATGATGGATTTTTAGCATCCAAATCACCTAGGATCGACTCTATCTACTAATTAGATAAGTCTAGAAGGATAGTAGATCGAATTGAAAGCCTAAATGGGACTCTAAGTTCGTTCTAATCCTCAAAACCCTAGCTAACCCTATAAATAGATCCCAGATTTGACATGTACGACCCTTACTTTTGGCTCACGTGGAATTAAGGTAAGGAGGATGAATTAGAGGTATGTTTCTTCTAGGAATTTATTTATTATAGTTAGAATAAATTACCCTCCAAATTTCATTCTAGGGGATCAAGCCTATAAGAAGATAGAGGGTTCCAAAGTTGCTGATTCTACACAAGTAACCCAGGAATTAGTGCGTCCGACCCAAATTGATCAAGGAATTCGGAGCCCTAAACGAGGTAATTAGCAACAGTGTCTTTAGAACATTTTGTTACCCTTCATATCTTCTATTGACCCTCAAAATTTCACGCCAATAGGTCAAGGGAATCAGGAGATACAAGGGCGGGAAGTTACTTATTTAGCACGAGAACGTGCAGAACTAGGGCTTACTTCCAGTCCAAAATTAACAGTTTAGGAGCATTAACTAAGGTAGGTTATCTGATGAATGGCTCAAATTTGAAGTCAGGAATAAAGGCCCTCTGATTTCATGCATTTTCATGCATTGTACTTTGAGAATTTCATGTTTTAGTAGGACTATGCATCTAAGTTAAATCATCATGCATGAACTAGCCCTAATAAAGTAAAAATGATTTTTTTCCTATTAAATACCTGAACCTATGCATATTGTTGGCATATATTTATTCTATCATGACTATGGAAGTTTATATATGTTTATTTTCATGCATGATGTATCTTAGTTTAGCTTTTGGCTTTACTATTATTTGAACTCGGATTTATACAGGAGCAAACGGTCATCCTGTAGACCGCCTAGTATCTTAACGGTCCTACGATAGACCGCTAGCCCAATAGCATAAGCGGTTGCCCGACTGACCGTTTGGCCAGTTAAACAGTTCTGTTCTAGACCATTTGATTTTTTGATTTTATGCAATATTGATAATCCAAACATATTGCAGATTAGCCAAAGTTAATATATGATAAGCCTACTTAACTAAGTTTATTTCCTGGTTTGAGTACTGGTTTTATATACTTAGTTAATTTCATTGTTTATCATCATAGATTTCATGTTCTGTGCACATTGGTATTATTTTAACTTATGTTAGTTTATGACCAAAATTATATATTCTTGTATTAAATATATGTTCAAAGATGATAGAATGATTTAACTTGATCACTGGTTTATCACAATTCTCTCTCTTCTAAGAGTCATTTTCATAAGTACATGGCGCATATCTCGGTATGTTGTCATTAGTTACACTTTTTGCACATTAAGAACGCAATCTTGGACTTGACGACCTCTCCTTTGGATATTTCTTCCAACAGACTAGGAAATCTTGTTTCAAGGCCTCCATAAGACTCTGCGAGCCTGGGATTCCCACTAGGACGCCGAGCTGGTTGTACCATTAAAGCCCATTGTCTAGAAAAGCACTTATCGATGTTTTGTATTTCTGGACTTAAGCTGCCATATGGTTGACCGTCTGAGTTTGCTAGCGGCCATTCACTAGACCGCTAAAGGACATTAAACGGCCATCCACTAGACCGCAAGGCTTCAGAGATGGGTTTTTGCATATCAAACTTTGTCTTATAAAACAGTCCTTCACTTGACCGCTTGGATTTCTAAACGGTCCTGTATATGACCGCTTGCATTTCAAAACGGCCAAGTAATAGACCGTTTGGATCCTGATTATGTCTAACCCGAGGTTTGAACTTTAGGGTTGTTTTTCTTGAATGCCTAGATGGTCTTCTGATTATCTAAATCCTAAATTATGGTTAACCAAGTTAAGCTAGAATTATGAAACTTAAAGAAAGTACCGTTATGCTGTCGACTTTTTCTAGCATGACATAGTTATAAACTCATTCCTTGAAATCTCTTGTTCTTAATTGAAGCATTCTTATTTTTGTTACCTTATCATGTAACTTTTGTTGAACTTGTGCATTATTGGCCACATTATTGCTATAAACGTGGAAGTAGCTTTATTTATACTTAAAGATGTAATTCGAGCACTGATTATGTTCAAGGGCTCTATGTTAGTCCCCTCGGCTGATTGTCGAAAATATACTGTAAACCATGGGGTATGATGCTACTGGCGTCGCATTGCACTGGGAGTACTTTCTTTATAAATATGTGAAATGTCCACGGGAATCCATATGAATTCATGAAGTACTTGCTACTAAGTGAAGAGTACATTATTGCTTGTTACATGACTTTCTAGTGCATAGCCTTCATGGTTATGAAAAGTGCATTCTTGTTACATTCTTAAAAATGCCAGATCTACATTCTTGTTATATACTTGATTATTGTATTTCAAGTTTTATCATATCTTGTTACTTTAGCTTTATTCGCATGTTTCATCGTATTTGCATGATTACCTTATTCTTTAGAGCTAAAATGCTAATCATTTAAATTTACCTTTATGTTGATACGAAGATACCTACTGGGCAAGTGTGCTCACTACCCTACTTTCTAATCTTTTTCAGGAAATTCTAGTGGGACGGATTTTGATTACTCAAGTGATGGATCCGGGAGTGATTAAAGGACAAACGACTCGAGAGAATCTTCAGTTATCAATGTCTAGTCGAGTCATGATGTAATTTTATTTTCTTCAGCCTAGTGAAAGGATCTTATGTACTTTGGGAATTATTTTATAAAGTAATAAAATTAAAGGTTTTAGTGAATTATATTGTGTAATTACTCTTATGTGATTGCCTTGTGCTCTGATTATATTGCTTGCTCGAGGTGTACTAGCCCACTGTTCACATTCCCGATTGTTTCCACTGCATAATCTCGGGACGTGACACCGCAAACCTTGCCAATCAAGACAACATGACCTCAACATATCCTCTAAAGTCTGAATGGTTCTCTCAGACTGACCATCAGATTGAGGATGATATGCTGAACTGAATGCCAAATCCGTACCCAACGCCTTTTGGAAGCTCTGCCAAAAACCAGAAGTACAGTGAGGGTCACGGTCTGATACAATAGATATGGAAATCATGTGCAATCACTACAAAAAATTATAGATATAGGGGCAGTTCATTTAGAGACATTTATTAAAAGTGTCTCTAAATTATCATAAATAGAGACATTTTATTTTTAATACTATCTCTAAATATGCAGAGGCATTTTAAAATTGCCTTAAAATAATTATACAAAATTGTTAATCCATTAAAAATGCCCTTAAATATTTTTCCTGTGCGCGCCACATTGGAGCTCCTGCGCGATCGTAACCTCTCCTCCTTCCTTCTCGGTCGCAGACTCCCTCAATATTCCACCTTCTCCGGCCTCCACCACTCCACCTCTCCCTCTCATCTCCCTCCTAATAGAATTTCTTTCCCCCGCCTCCTCACCTCCCCAACTAACACACTCTCTCTCTCTCTTTCTCTCTCTCCTTCCCCTCTTTCCCACCGCGGAAAGGTCCTTCCCAACACAGCCACTGTCACAATCGTCGCCACCGACACTGGAGTCACCGCTGCCTGGCATCGAATCTGCCTACTTCCTAGCCCGCCGGTAGCAGCCACTCCTTCCCCGCCTCCAGTAGCAGTCGCTTGCTTCCCCACCCACTGGTAGCAGCCCCTCCTTCCCTAGCCGCCTCCGATAGCAGTCACCTACTTCCCCCCCTCCAGTAGCGGCCGCCTTCTTCCCCGCCTATCGTTAGCAGCCCCTGCTTCCCCGCCTCCAATAGCACAGCTGCCTGCTTCCCCACCAGCCGGTAACAGCGGCATGCAGCACCGCCCGCCGGTAGCAGTGGCCTGCAGCCCCGCCCACCAATAGCAGTCGTTGACAGCCCCACCTGCCGGTAGCAGCCGCCTGCTTCTTCGCCTCCGGTAGTAGCTGCATCTTCCATGCCACTGCTAGCAGGTGATCCTTCTCCACCTCCAGTAGTAGCCCCACTAAGGTCCCCTGCTTCATAGGTCAATGAAGGAACTATGCTCATTTTTTTATTAGGTTAAACAAATTTTTTTTGTAAAGGCCAATACATATATCTTACTTACTTGTGTGTTTTTAACTTTTTGATCCTAAAATATAATGTTGGACAGGAGGGCTAGAATAGAGTGGTTATGGTTCCTAAAGAATGGAGGGGCAGACCATTATCAGAGATGGGGAGATATTTAAGTGAAGTGACTGCCACATGTTGAAAGTTGGTGGACAAAGAGGGAGGAGTGGGAAGAATAGGAAGAAATCTGCAATATTCATTTTTGTTAAATTTGGAACTGTTTGAGCCACATTTCTGGTGTAAATTGTATTATTTTTTCTTTTCTTTCTGGTTAGAGTTTTTTTTGAAAGTGACCTTTCTAATTTGGAGTTATGTACGGGTAGCTTAGTACCTTGCATCAAGGGACAAGACATTAGTGCCGTTGAAACTGTGAATGATTTTTTCCAATCATATTAAATCCTACTTATTTTATAAGAGTTGGTTTTTACTATTTTTGTGTGGTTATCAGGTTATGTGCTATTTTGGGTAGTAAATTTACTCTTGCACTATATCATGCTTCATTAGCCTTTTTGTTTAATTGGTTATCATTAAGTGTGGATCTATAGAAATTGAGTAAAAAGAGAGTTGAATCAGCTTTTGAAATATTACCAGGACTGATAACTATTTTGAAAATTGTGTAAAAGATAAAGTTGAATCAAAACTTTTGAAGTGTTATCAAGGTGCTCCTTGATTTTTTAAAACTGATTGGCCCTTGTATCTTGAATTTTTAGCCATTCTTGCATTCTCCTTTTCCTTAGAAGTAATGATGACTTGCCTTCTGGTTTGAGTACTCTTTAAAGTGCCACAGCAGTGTTTGTGATACTTTGACTGTTTAGCCGTGTTGATCTTTTTGTTGCATGAAGAGGAATCTAGTTGCTTTATCATTGCCTCTTGACTATTGCTATATTTTGCCTTCCTCCACTAATTACATTGATGTTCTTGGTCCAGGCTTTTGCTGTTATATCTAGTTCACCCCTTCGAATAGACCTTTCTATTGTCCTGCATTAGGTTGTCACAGAGTTGACAAATTTCCTGTGCAAGGTATTTTGAATCTATATATGTCAGATTTGTGGTATCTCTTGTATATGTTGGATGATTGACTCAAAATCTTCTGTTACATTATATATCTTTCTAAAATAGGCTAACTGTGTGTTGAGGCAGGCTACACTGGAGACAATGAAATCATTAGTTGTTGCTTATGGCAACCAAATTGATTCATCTGCTTATGAAATTATAGTTGCTGAGTTGTCTGCTCTGATATGGTTTCACCTCTCAACCGACATTTGCCTTTCTGATCTTTATTTTATGTGGTGACCTTATTATTTCTTTAATCCTACAGCGATTCGGACTTACACATGGTAGCTCTTCTGTTGGAACTTTGCTGCACTTTGATGACTGACATAAAGTCAAACAAAAATATTGGTTTGACTGTTAGATCTAAAGTTCTTCCTCAAGCACTTGGATTAATTAGAAGCTCCTTGTTGCACGGTCAAGCTTTTCAAGTACTACCTTTTCATTTTTAAGTGTGTTAGTGCAGCAAGAGGTCGACTATGTTCCTAACCTATCTCTTTATTGTTTCATAGGCTCTGGAAAGATTTTTTGCTTCATTAGTTCATTCAGCAAAGACAAGCTTTGATTCTTTACTAGATGCTCTTCTTTCAAGTGCCAAACCATAACCACAGTGTGGAGGGCTTGCCAAGCAAGCTCTATTTTTAGTATCCCAATGTGTTGATGTATTATGTCTTGCAGCGGGTGATCAAAAACGTGCATCCACAGTGGAAATGCTGAAAAGTATCCTAAAAGATGATAGTAGTAGCAACTCTGTAAGGTTTCATGCCACGATTTTATTTTACTTCAATTTTTTTCTCTTTCCCGAAAGTAAGCTTTATTTTGCTGTTGGAATATTTCTATGCCCTTTCCAGTCATGTAACATCCTATAGGTCTCTCATTCATTCCTTTGAAAATCTTAATCTGTTTCATTCTCGTGTTATCTTTCATATTCTAGTTTAAACTTTAAAATAATCTCTCTCCTTTTTCAGCAGCTAGGTCTCAAGTTTCACACTTGACAGCGTTGCACAACAAGCTTTGATGAAATCTATAAATGATAGAGTAGAATGGTGTGATAGGATCCATGTTCCCAATTTATTTCACATTTCTGCAGTCTTGGTGGCTACCATATTCCATTTCTTCCTTAAAGACAATCTAGCATCCTTTTCCATTCATTAGCTACTAATTTATATGGTATTGAAATTCTCTTCAACTGAATCTTCCTGGGCCCATGTGTCCTAGAGCAGGATATCCCTCCCCCAACTCCTGAATACACGAAGCTTATGGCATCCTAGGGTTGACGGAAGAATTCTATCCCAAATGGGAGAGATGGTTAAAATTTACAGTAAAATCTGAAGCTTCCTTAGGTGACTATGATTCCTCCATTTTATTGAAACATTTAAAAGAGGAATATAAAATTTTCAACGGGCAGCTTCAAATTCCTTGTTTACTCCAGATTCACTTTTTGGAGGTTTCAAACACATAGGGAAATGTGGTTCTTAGGTTTGCATGCCTTCTCCCATTCAATGGAAATCATTCGTCATTGTTGCTACTGTAGTATCCCAATTGAAATTTTCTTCTAATATTGTATATTTTATTGATGATTTTTTTTGTGATGAAGACTGACATGTTGAGGATCTATGAAGTTATTTCTCAGCTATTTGAAAGGTTGATTAATAGTATTTTTTCTTCTATCCCACCCCAGTCTAAACAACACTTGGCCTTGCTTTGTCTCAGAGAAATTGGAAGGAGGAAAGATCTTAGTGCACATGCCCATATAGAGAACATTGTCATTGAGTCATTCCAATCTCCTTTTGAAGAGATAAAATATGCTGCGTCTTATGCCCTTGGGAATATCGCTATTGGGAATTTGTCTAAGTATGTACTATCTATCTTGGATCAGATTGATAACCAGCAAAAGAAGCAGTACCTCTTGCTTCATTCATTGAAGGAGGTTAGCCTTGCCTTTCTCCTTTTTATTTTCATTATACTATTTGGAACTCTTTGATGCTGCATATATACTTATACCTGTTTGTGAAACCAAAGTGTATAACTGGTCATTCCTACTATCTCCAGGTTATAGCTAGACAATCACTAGAAAATTACTACATATATACTTATTTTTCTAGTCTAGAAAATTACAAAACCCTTCATCCTTGAATCATGCTCCATGTATATTGGCATCCTTCTATTTTTTTGTTTGCTTTTGGCTACTTCGTTACCTTGGTTTGAGGTAACTTCAGACATGTAAAAAAAATTGCTTTTGTGAGATTCTATGTATACTAGTATAGAAATCATTCCTTTCTTGCAATGTTTATGTAGAATCAATTTCTTCCACAAAGTATTGTCATCAGTTAGTAACTCCCACAGCCATTTTCCAAGCATTGTAATCAGTTTATGTTTCTTAGATTTAGTTCATGGAAATATAAAGTCAATATGCTTGTTTCTTATTGTGCTTCATTCTGATTTACTATGATGCTTTCCGGTTTATTATGTTCATTAGGTTCTTGATTATGGTTCATTGGCTTTTACCATGTTCTTGTTTCTTGTTGTGTGTCATGATCTTTTGTGTATTCTGATTTCTTGGTCTACATTATATTTTTTTTGTTTGTTATATTATAGGTTTTGGTTGTTTGATTATCTACTGTCTACATTAAGCATTGTCATATATCTTTATGATATTAGTAGTTCTAAATCCTTTTGTGCAATGTGGAAATCTAGATTAAAATTGCATCCTTTGACTTATTTTTATAGTCAAAAACTCATTCAGATTTTTTTCCCTTTATAATAACTTTAGCCCTTTTACATGAGGCTGAAACAGTGTTTTCTATCTTTGATAATACCAGGTCGACTGGGAAGGAGACTTACCCTTATCCTATCCTCAAAGGGACATTATAATTTATGAAATGCACATTCGTGGGTTTACAAGGCATGTTTCAAGTGACATCAAGTAACCTGGAACATATCTTGGGGTGACATAGAAACTTGACCACTTAAGGGTATCCATGTAATGTATTTGTATGTGTCACTTTAAGATTAGCAGCCGTGGTTGACAATCTCATAAATTCTTGATATATTTAAATTTGCAGGATATCAGTGTTTGAGAAACATTGATGAGGGTTGAAAAAGCATTCAAATTGGTACACGATACTGGGCATCTCAAGGACTACCTCCATCGCCGAAATTAAACGTGCTTACAAGAAGCTTGCTCTGTAGTGGCATCCAAACAAGAATGTAGATTGCAATGCATTGGTAGAGAACAATGCAAGTGCCATGGTCGCATGTCAAATTGTCCAATTAATTGAATTCCCTTACTATTTGTCCACTAACAAGACAATGTTTGTACCTAAAGAGTACCAAAGGGAAATTATTTTTTATATTTTAGTCACATAGTGAAAATTGAGCCCCAAGGTTTGAGTTGTATTTCAAAGTCATGGATGTTATGTCTTTTGTAATTGGGATATTTTCATGATTTTATTTTATAATATAGCTTTGTTAAGATATTACTTTTATCAATGAGTATCATGTCCTATTTATGTTTCTGTTAAAAGGTAGACAATTGATATACACGTATGTTGTATAATGGTGGGAGTTTGTGTATGTCACGCCCCGAGCGCGGAAGGTACCCGGAGATGCGCGATGAGTTTATATCAATCATGTCAATCAGAGTAGTAGTGTATTCGACACAAAGACAGAGTGCGTAAATATAAAGATAACCCAATCCATTAATTCCTTTAATAAGAATATGTCTATTACAAACCCTTGCAAATACTACACTCAATAAAATAAAATACAACGCTTGACTCAAGAAAAATAGAGAAAAGACAAGACTAATTGATGCTTGAGTAGCTCTAACTCTTTCACTCTTGACCATCCCCTTCAAATTGAGTTCCCTCATCGTCAGACTTACCTGAAACGTAGGGAAACACTGAGTGAGCGAACGCTCAGTAGGAAATTATATCTCAAGAACTAGCAATGGGTTTAAGTAATTACATCTTTCATGAATGCACTATAGCTATGCATGCTCGCATAAAACGACACGATAGAGAGAGTGTATAACAATACGATAGCAAGAAGAACTAGTCATGAACTTTCAAGAACTTATATCAAAAGATATCAAGATATTCAAGCAAGTAAACTCATCATGTCATGTTGGAATTTGGCTATTTTGTTCAAGTCAAGCAAGTATGCAATTACCCTTTCTCGGGCCACGCAAGTCATGTAATATCAAGTCAAGTACAAGTACAAGATTTGTGGAATGTTCAATGAAGGTAGTCATGCACTTCGGTATAATGCCAATACCGTGATGAATCAACTCCCATGGGCACAAGTACTTTCGGGTGCTCCTCCCAGGACCAGATCGGGCCCTATATGCGCAGGCATTAATCATGTATTTTAACATCCACTTTTGTATATAGCCAATATGGAATTTCAAGGATAAAGCTTATAGACATGTAGGATATACTTTGAAAGAATAGAGTCCAAAAATATGACACTTGACATAGAATGACGATAATAACAGTACAAACGCGATTATTGATAAACTAGGTGGAATTGGTTCCCTAACTTGGGTACCAAAATCAACAAGTATGGACATTCTTTATATAGAATTGAGGTCCACATGAATAGCACATCAATGGCAAGACGTCCTCATTCTTAATATAAAATTGAGGTCTACAAGAACATCATAACAATGTTGAGATAGAATTGGGGTTTACAAGAACAACATCAAATGGCATGATAACCTCATCCCATTAAGAAAATTCTCATGATACACACTTTGCATAACATGAGGGCCGTATACCATGTTTCTATAGAGTGACATGGCAAAATAGTGTAATGGGTTTTTATGGTACAACCAGCTCAGTCGGCCTTGAGGGAATCCAAGGCTCGAGGAGTCTTATGGAGGTCTCTATGACTAACTCGCTAGTCCAAAGGAACGGAATGTCCAATGGAGAGCTTGTATGTCAATGAGAATTAGTGGGTAAACGATAAATCATCATGAAACGTGGGACTATATTCACGGAACGGAATATAGTGCTGATTATATATATATATATATATATATATATATATATATATATATATATATATATATATATATATATATATATATATATATATAAAACCCTTCGGTGACAGTAATCAGTGTAAAACAGTAATACAGAAAATAGCCACTTAAGTTAAGTCGTTAATTATCCAATTAACGTTTTACTCAGGGGCGTTTATTCACAATTTGACGACGTATATATTAGTCGTCCCTTCAATATTTCTATTCTGCAGAAAATCAATATTCTGGAATTTTTACAAAAAACGCGCCCTGGACAGGGGCGTTACTTGTCAACTAGCGTCCTGGTCTGGGGCGTCAGTTCAATAATAGACGACCTAGACAAGGTCGTGAATTCAAGAATTTACCAATTTTCATATATTAAAATTTCAGGAAAGAGGGTACATGATCATGACAGGAAAAATAGCAGGATTTCACAGGTATACTCATGCAATATATTAGATTCATGGTTACATAAATATTAAATTTTAAACGTGGTTATTTATTAATTACATGTAATTGACGACTTATGGGCAGGGCGTCAAAACAATAATTAGCGCCCTTGTTAGGGTCGCTTCTTTCAAAATTTTACAGAAAACACTTAAAACCACGATGAAACTATATGCATGGATAACATATGATTTTATCAAGGATCTTAAATTAATTTGGGCTACGTTCCTTGAGAACACCTACCTTTATGAAGATTCTGACCGACGAACGGACGAAGGTTCAATAATAATGATGCTCTGATCTTCCGGAAGCAGAGGAAGATGATAAGGAAAAACTCCTCCGACAATCGGTAGTTTGAAGAAGATGTAAACGATGATGAAGACCCTTCGTTCTTCAGCACGTCAACCTACAGAACACATGAAGAATATTAGTATCCTTCATGACTAAGAATTATGGACAGAGGAAGACAACGGCACGAAGAACCACCTGTTCTTCATGCAGCAGCAACAGCTTTAGGGTTTGATCGGACAGGGCTATTTATAGGATTTTGGGCATCCTAATAGAGTTAGAATTTGATTAAGGGTAGTATTCCCTGGATAGAGTCCTTACTATGTTCTACCCTCAACGTAGTTATCCATAACTTGCTCTGGATAGACTCCTGGGTCGAACGAAACTCGAACTGAATTAACGTCTTAAGCGAGGGCGTCGAATTTAAATTGACGCCTTGTCTAGCGTCGTTACTTATGTAAAACGCGCCTAGAAAGAGGGCATTACACTAACTTCCCCTTTTGGCCATTTGATAATTGACGCCTTGTTATATGGGCGTCCTTTTTAATTAACGCCTTCTCTAGAGGCGTTTATGAATGAATTAACGCCTTGACCAAAGGCGTTATTTCTTCTTGATTGATGATTTACCCATTTAGACTCTTTGTCATCTATTTACTTATCTTTTATTTTAATTTAATTTATTAAAAAAAATCTTATTTTTATCAGGGTTGCTACACCCTCCCCCACTTAAAGGAATTTGGTCCCCAAATTCAATAGTATATATATATATATAAGTGGAGAACGTTTAGAACATATACCTTTAAAATAATTCTGGGAATCGTTTCCTTATGGATTCCTCGGTCTCCCATGTAGCTTCATGATTGGAACTCTTATTCCATTGTACTTTTAGCATGGGAATAACCTTATTCCTTAGAGTACGGACTTCACGATCTAGTATCCTTATGGGCTTCTGTTCATATGTGAGATCCTTCTGGATAACTAAGTCTCCATGTTCAATAATATGTGATGGATCGTGCACATACTTCTTCAACATAGTTATGTGGAATACATTATGTACATCGGACAATTGAGGAGGCAATGCGGTGCGATAAGCAACCTCGCCAACTCGTTCCAGTATCTCGAAAGGTCCGATGAATCTTGGTGTAAGCTTACCCTTAACACCAAATCTCCGTATGCCATGTCCAGGCGATATCTTGAGAAATACATGATCTCCAACTTGGAATTCAAGATCTCTCCTTCTGGTATCGGCATAAGCCTTTTGCCTAGACTGAGCAACGTGTAGTCTTTCTCTAATCATTTGTATTCTTTCAGTGGTAACCCTCACCATGTCTGGACCCAGCAGTTGTTTCTCTCCAACTTCGTCCCAGCATAAGGGTGATCGGCAACTCCTTCCGTATAAAGCTTCGAAAGGTGCCATTTGTATACTTGCCTGGTAGCTATTATTATATGCAAATTCTACCAACGGCAAGTGATCATGCCAGCTTCCATCGAAATCAATGATGCAAGCTCTGAGCATATCTTCAACCACCTGATTAGTTCTCTCGGTCTGACCATCCGTTTGAGGATGAAAATCTGTACTAAAGTTAAGCCTTGTTCCCAACGAATGTTGTTGTCCTTTCCAAAAATGAGAAGTAAAACGGGGATCCCTGTCAGACACGATTGAAACAGGAATACCATGTAATCTGACTATTTCCTTGATGTATAATGCAGCCAAAACATCAACTGACCATCGGCTCTTTATTGGCAAGAAATGCGCCGATTTAGTCAATCGGTCAATAATAACCCATATTCCATCATGTCCTCCTTTTGATTTAGATAAACCCATAATGAAATCTATGCTAATATTCTCCCACTTCCATTTGGGAATATCTAGAGGATGTAACTTTCCAGCAGACTTTTGGTGTTCCGCCTTGACCTGTTGGCAAGTGAGACAGCGTGATACATAGTCTGCTATTTCCCTTTTCATGTTGGGCCACCAAAAATTTCTTTTCACATCTTGGTACATTTTGGTAGATCCAGGATGAATCGTGTACCTTGATCTATGAGCTTCATCTAAGATTTTCTTCTTTAACTCGGGGCAATCCGGTATGCAAGTTCTATTCCTGAACATTAATCTTCCTTCACAAGTTATTTGGAAATCAGATTGTCCTTCCAATCTGCCCTTGATTTCCACTAATATTGGGTCATCATCCTGAAGTGCGTGTGTTTCAGTTAATAGGTATGGACTAATGCTTATATGAGATAATGTGACACATTGAAAGTCTGTGTCTATGCTTATATTGAGTTCAGAAAATTGCTTCAGCAATTTCCATTCTTGAATCATACAATTGGCTAATAGTGCTCTCGGCTTTCGACTAAGGGCATCTGCTACATGGTTACCCTTTCCGAGATGATATTGTATATTGAAGTCGAAGTCCTTGAGATATTCCAACCAACGTCTTTGCCTCATATTTAGTTCCTTTTGTGAAAAGAGATACTTGAGACTCTTGTGATCAGAGTATACAGTAAACTGTACTCCATAAAGATAATGTCTCCATATTTTGAGCGTAAATACCACCGCGGCCAATTCTAAGTCATGGACGGGGTAGTTCCCTTCATGCTTCTTCAATTGACGAGAAGAATAAGCTATAACCTTTCCTTGTTGCATTAGAACACATCCGAGGCCAATGCCAGAAGCATCAGTGTATACCTTGAATCTCTCTCCTTCCATTGGTAAAGCTAAGACAGGAGCTGTAGTAAGATGATCCTTGAGAGTTTGGAAGCTTCTTTCACATTCCTCACTCCATTCAGAACGGATCTCCTTGCGAGTTAACCTTGTAAGTGATATGGCGATTTTAGAGAAATCTTTGATGAATCACCTGTAATAGCTAGCAAGACCTAAGAAACTTCGGATCTCGCTAGCATTGGTCGGTCTTTCCCAGTTTCTTACAGCTTCAACTTTTGATGGATCTACTGAGAAGCCATCCTTTGATATAACATGTCCGAGAAAAGTCACTTCCTCAAGCCAGAATTCACACTTGCTGAGTTTTGCATATAATTGGTTTGTCCTTAATATTTGTAATGCAATCCTTAAGTGCTCCTCATGCTCTTCCTTGGTCTTGGAATAAATCAATATATCATCAATAAAGACCACCACGAATTGATCTAAATAAGGTCTGAATATACTATTCATTAACTGCATAAAGGCAGCAGGGGCATTTGTTAGTCCAAAAGACATAACACCAAACTCATAATGGCCATACCTGCTTCTGAATGCTGTCTTATGAATGTCATTATCCTTGATCCTTAGTTGGTGATATCCTGACCTGAGATCAATCTTGGAAAAGTACTTGGATCCAGATATTTGATCAAATAACTCATCGATTCTTGGTAGTGGATACTTGTTCTTGATAGTGAGATGATTCAACTGTCGATAGTCGATGCATAGTCTCATGGATCCATCCTTCTTCTTTACAAATAATACAGGCGCTCCCCACGGGGAAGTACTCGGTCTAATGAATCCTTTCTTAAGAAGTTCCATCAATTGCTCCTTTAACTCCTTGAGTTCGGCAGGGGACATTCTATAAGGTGCCTTAGAAACTGGACCAGCACCAGGGACTAAGTCGATGGTGAAGGCCACTTCTCTTTGTGGGGGTAATCCAGGCAGATCTTCCGGAAACACATCTGGAAATTCTTGCACCACTGGGATATCTTCTATCTTAGTTTCCTTAGCCTCCTTAATCGTGACAAATGCAAGGAAAGATACACATCCTTTCCTTATTAGCTTGCTAGCTCGGAGAGCCGAAATAAGAGGTGACTCGCTCCGACTCTTGGGGCTAGAATAGACTAGTTCTGGAAAGTTTCTGAAGGTAACTTTGCTATTATGGCAATCGACTGTTGACTGTTATTTGGATAACTAATCCGCTCCCAGTATGACATCATACTCCTTTAGATGTAAACATATGAGATTGATAGGAAGATTTCTTCCTTTTACCAAGACTTCACAGTTTTGATAATGGTGAGTAATATCGGTTTCGTTTCCGAGAGGAGTAGATAAAATGATTTTCATCCATTCCGGTTCCATAGGTAGTGGTTTAGCAAACTTCTTGAAAATAAAAGAATGTGATGCACCCGTATCAAATAAGACATTTGCATACTTGGAACAAACTTTCAGTGTACCTTCTACTAGTCCGCCTTCTTCTTCTTCGGTCTCCTTAATTGCGTGAAGACGAGCGTTCTTGGTTACAGGGCGCTTTCCATCACCGGTTTGATCATTAAGTAATGGGCAATCGGGAATCCGATGCTCACGGCTCCCACAACGGAGACATGCTCCAAGTTTCCTCCAGCACTCTTCGGCTTTATGACCAGCCTTGTCACAATGCTTGCATATTATATTCGAAGGTGTAGTAGTGATAGAGAAGGGCTTGGTCTTCTAAAATTTTTGGTCTTGAGAAGAAGTACCTCCAGTGCTAGGCCTCCTCTTGAAGTTGGGTTTAAAGGAACCCGAACTTGTAACTTGTTCCTTCTTATCCTTCCCACGGATTCTATCTGATAGCTCCGTGGCATCTTCTAACAGTTGAGCTCGGCGTACTATCTCTGAGCAGACCCGAATATCCATTGGTGCCAGCTGGGTAATATATTGGGGCCTGAGCCCATTTAGGAACCTCCTAGCTTTCATCTTCTCGGTGCTAACTAAGTGCTTAGCATACCGAGACAATCTAGAGAATTGTGCCTCGTACTCCGCCACCGATAATGACCGTTGCTTGAGTGCGGAAAATTCAGTAGCTTTCTTTTCTTGGACTCGGTCTGAAAAATATTTATTATTGAAATGTTCAACAAATTCCTCCCAAGTAATTTGGTCTTGATTTATAGTAGCTTCGACTGACTCCCACCAGCATCGGGCATCCCTTTCTAGTTGGAAAGTAGCTAATAAGACTTTATCTTGATCCGTGCACTGCATAACACGGAATATACGCTCCGTCTCCCTGATCCAGTGCTCTGCGTCATCCGGATCAGTAGAACCCATGAATTTGGGAGGGTTCATGTTCTTGAAGACTTGGTGGAGACTTCCGGCTGGTTGTGCACCTCCCTGTGCTACTTGTTGCAGCACTTGGGTCATGCCTTAGAGTGTACGCTGCATGTTGCGCCACTGAGCACGTTCGGCAGCCATTATCCTACAATTACAATAACTATATTAGTATATACTCGTGTTAAGGGCTTTTAAGTTTTTATGTTAACTCAACCCTTGGTTCTACCCAATCTCGTTGGTTAAAGGTTAAACCTATCCTTGGACTTGGGTTTTCCTAGGAATTGAATACCCTAGGCTCTGATACCACAAAAACTGTCACGCCCCGATCGCGGAAGGTACCCGGAGATGCGCGACGAGTTTATATCAATCATGTCAATCAGAGTAGTAGTGTATTCGACACAAAGACAGAGTGCGTAAATATAAAGATAACCCAATCCATTAATTCCTTTAATAAGAATATGTCTATTACAAACCCTTGCAAATACTACACTCAATAAAATAAAATACAACGCTTGACTCAAGAAAAATAGAGAAAAGACAGGACTAATTGATGCTTGAGTAGCTCTAACTCTTTCACTCTTGACCATCCCCTTCAGATTGAGTTCCCTCATCGTCGAACTTACCTGAAACGTAGGGAAACACTGAGTGAGCGAACGCTCAGTAGGAAATTATATCTCAAGAACTAGCAATGGGTTTAAGTAATTACATCTTTCATGAATGCACTATAGCTATGCATGCTCGCATAAAACGACAAGATAGAGAGAGTGTATAACAATACGATAGCAAGAAGAACTAGTCATGAACTTTCAAGAACTTATATCAAAAGATATCAAGATATTCAAGCAAGTAAACTCATCATGTCATGTTAGAATTTGGCTATTTTGTTTCAAGTCAAGCAAGTATGAAATTACCCTTTCTCGGGCCACGCAAGTCATGTAATATCAAGTCAAGTACAAGTACAAGATTTGTGGAATGTTCAATCAAGGTAGTCATGCACTTCGGTATAATGCCAATACCGTGATGAATCAACTCCCATGGGTACAAGTACTTTCGGGTGCTCCTCCCAGGACTAGATCGGGCCCTATATGCGCAGGCATTAATCATGTATTTTAACCTCCACTTTTGTATATAGCCAATAGGGAATTTCAATGATAAAGCTTATAGACATGTAGGATAGACTTTGAAAGAATAGAGTCCAAAAATATGACACTTGACATAGAATGACGATAATAACGGTACAAACGCGATTATTGATAAACTAGGTGGAATTGGTTCCCTAACTTGGGTACCAAAATCAACAAGTATGGACATTCTTTATATAGAATTGAGGTCCACATGTACAGCACATCAATGGCAAGACGTCCTCATTCTTAATATAGAATTGAGGTCTACAAGAACATCATAACAATGTTGAGATAGAATTGGGGTTTACAAGAACAACATCAAATGGCATGATAACCTCATCCCATTAAGAAAATTCTCATGATACACACTTTGCATAACATGAGGGCCGTATACCATGTTTCTATAGAGTGACATGGCAAAATTGATGTGGCACAGCCCAAAGACCACTAAAGAGGATGATATGACCCTAGGACTTAGACCCGCAAGCATACAAGCACTCAATGATTCTCACAATCGACGATTTTTGCTCACACGGTTCACACGCTCACCCGGTGGGTCCGGGGGATAATGATGAGGGTCCGGGATGGGACCCAATTGTTCTAATGGACTTGCAATGCTACGGCTGACTCCAAAGAGTCTAGGATACCCAACTTCGTGGGTGGCTGGCCCGCAAGGCGGGGTTTGGGTGACACTCTCTCACGGTCCGCGGTGGACACCAACAAACTAGCATGCAAATTCGAACTCTCTTCTCACCGCCGACGAGCAATCAAAGCAATACTAAGCTAGCAGGGATAAGGCTACAAAGGGTAGTACCAGAAGCTCACCTGATCGGTGTGAAGACACCGATCCCGTTCGGAGACGAGGGCGCGCCGGGAGGCGAGGGTATGCACCCGATCGCCGCGGCGGTGTAGCTTGACCTGAAAATGTAAAGGGTACAGCACTACTCCTCTCGCAGGAGGGGTGATCTTGGGGTGGGGGTTACGCTTAGTACATTCAAAACTACCTCCACGCAGGGAGGGGCCTTCAGCCGGCCAAGCGGGGTGGGGAGAAATGCAAAGGAGATCGAGATTCCGAGCTTCGCCGGTTCTGCCCACCTGCAGGTTTTCTGGACAGTGGATCGGTGTTGTGGCAGCTAAAAATTCCACGAAGCTTGGATTGCGACGAAACCAACGCCAAACGTTTGCCAACTGATAGCGGATGAAGCTTGAATTTTTGGGGAAGCTATGATTCTCAGGGCTGACCGCACCGGTGGCTGGAAGGTGGATGCAGCTCTGGTTGCTGGTCGAGCTCTGTCTGCAACAGCAGGTTGCAGAAGGTACCACGATCGCTCCGGAGCTCCGAACCTGGCACCGCTGGACTCTTTGGAATCGTGGAGGAGTCTTCTTTGCAACAAAACAAACGGGGACGTCTTCTGATGTCGGAGATGAACTGGGTGTCCAGAGAAGTGGACGGAGGTCGGTGCAGACAGTGAGGAGGCAGACCGGCGTGGTTGTGGTAGAAAAATAGTAACTCTGGTTGTCGGATGCCGAACGGGGTTCCGCCTTCTGTTCCTGGACGCTGACAGAGGGAGGAAGAACTTTGTAGAAGACCTTGAAGACTGGTTCCTTCAAGGTTAGCCGTGGGCGAGTCGTCTCTGCAGCTCTGGCTCCGGATCTGAGAGGTTCGGCGCAGTCGGAGAAGAATGGTGATTGCGGACAGCACCGAACTCGGATGCCGACGAAACCACCTCGCCTTGAAAGCTGGCTTGCAGATGATTCTGGAAATGTAGGCCTTGCTCCCTGAGTCGTTGATGGGTGACCGTGGCCTCCTCTGCAAGTTGCTGTAATTCTGTTTCCTGAAGCAGGGTAAGAATGTGAAGAAGAAGATGAGGTGGGGAAGGGGGTGGCCAAGAGAGAAGAAGGGGCAAGATGATTCTAATGGCTATGGGAGGGAAGGTTCAAATTCGAAATTGGCCTTGGAAGGGGTGGGATTTGTGTGGGGAAGTGGGGGAATTGTGTTGGGAGGTGGAAGAGTTGCTTTGGGACAAGGAGGGGAAGTAAATGAAGGGCTATGGGGAAGGGGAGAGCCTTAATGGAGGTGGGTGAGGTAGTGGAGGTGGTTGGGGGTTGGAGTAAGTGAGGGGGGAAGAGGAGAGAGAGGGAGGGTCGAACTCCCCTTGGGGAGAGAGAGAATGAGAGAGAGATTGAGAGATATAGTGAGTAAGAGAGAGAGTTGAGAGATAATAAGAGGTGGTTTTTTTCAATATTCATCAAGAGTGACTACAAGTGGAGAGATGGGGCCTATTTATAGGCAACCACTCTTTTCATGACCAAAATGTCCTTGACAATAGGACAAAAGACCGAGCATATCCTAGACTCAATCCTATGGGCCCATAACTAAGGACATAAGGCCCAGTTTAAGCAAAATAAGGGAAATGGGCTAGAACCACATGACTCAATAAAGGAAAATACATAAGATAGGACTCAATAAAAGGAAAATACATAAATGACACTGGGAAAATGAAGATAACAAGTGGAGACCATGATCAGACCATATCAAGAGTGTGCAGACGACCAAACTAGAGGGAGTGTCGTGAGATGCCCTCATCAAATCCCCCGGGGTGGGGAGAACTCGACCCTGTCGAGTATGGGTCTGCCTGGCTGTCGTACTGCTCCAACATGCCGGGGTCCAGGCGCATCAAATCCTCTCGACTCACCCATGCATCCTCGATCGGGGGACGGTTCTTCCACCTAACCAGATAGCGCTGATACACCCTGTGCCTTGTAATGATACTCTGCTCATCCAGTATTGCCTCTACCTGCTCTTGTCGGTCTCTCAGGCTAGAAAGTGGAGTCCCTCCGGGGGTGTCTCTCATAAGGGGGGGTAAAGGCTCAAGCTCCTGACTGGGTTCCACCGCGGGGCCTTTGTAGGGTACCAGGTCCGCCACGTTGAAGGTAGGGTGTACCCCATAGCTCTCTGGTAAGTCAAGCTCATAGGCATTGCTGCCAAGTCGTCGTAGAACTCGAAAGGGTCCCGACCCTCGTGCCCTCAACTTGGAGGCAGGCCCGGGAAGGAGCCGCTCCGTCCTCACCATCACCGGATCTCCCACTTGGAATTCATAGTGGCGCCGGTGAGCATCGGCCCGTCTTTTGTAAGCCTCATTGTTTTTCCCTATATGCTTGCGGATATCATCATGCAATTCTTTGATATGCTGTGCAAAGGACTCAGCTGAGACTGACACTCTAGCATGTGAGGGGAGGGGAATGAGATCTGAGGGTTTTCTAGGCCTAAACCCATGTACTACCTCAAATGGACTCTTGCCTATGGACCTATTGACAGAATCATTGTAGGCAAACTCGGCTTGAGATAAGAGGAGATCCCAATTCCCAGGGTGGTCCCCTACAAGGCATCGGAGTAAGTTCCCAAGGCTTCGGTTGACAACCTCAGTTTGGCCATCGGTTTGAGGATGATAGGCAGTGGAGAATTTGAGGAGGGTCCCCATCAAGTGCCATAGAGTCTTCCAAAAATAACTAGTGAATTTCACATCTCTATCGGACACAATAGTCTTAGGTAACCCATGGAGTCGGACTACCTCATCGAAGAATAACCGGGCGACCTTAGAGGCATCAGAGGTCTTGGAACAGGGGATAAAGTGGGCCATTTTTGAGAACCTGTCAACCACTACAAAGATGGAATCATGTTTGCGCAAGGTCTTTGGTAGGCCAAGAATGAAATCCATACTCAAATCTTCCCATGGTCTATCGGGTATGGGTAGAGGTGTGTAAAGCCCGGTGTTTTGTCTTACTTGCTTGGCGGATGCACATATGCGGCATTGTCCCACAATGTGGGCCGCATCCTTCTTGAGACTGGGCCAGTGGAATTGCCTCTCAACCAACTCTATAGTTTTGTGGACCCCAAAGTGACCAGCTAGGCCGCCACTATGTAACTCCCAAACTAGGAAGTCCCTAAGTGAAGTCCTAGGTATGCAAAGTCTATCCCCTTTGAACAGATATCCATCTTGAAGTATGAACCCCTTATACTCCTTGAGTGGTTGGGTAGAAAGGGTGTTGTAGTGGGTCCCAAAGTCGGGGCAATGTGGGTATTCTCCTTTGATCCTCTCAAATCCGGTTACTTCCACTTGGACAGTGGAGAGTAAGGCTACCCGCCTACTCAGTGCATCGGCGGCGCGATTCTCACTACCCATCTTATACTTGAGGACAAAGGTGTAGGCTTGAATGTATTCTACCCATCGAGCATGGCGGGCATTGAGCTTTTGTTGAGTGTTGAGGTATTTCAAAGCCTCATGGTCCGAGAAGATCACAAATTCTTTGGGTAGGAGATAGTGCCTCCAATGCCGAAGGGATTGAACCACGGCATAAAGCTCTTTGTCATATGTGGAGTATCTCGTCCTAGCCTCACAAAGTTTTTCACTAAAATAGGCCACCGGGTGACCCTCTTGGCTAAGGATACCTCCAATCCCTACCCCGGAAGCATCACATGTGACCTCAAAGACCTTTGAAAAGTCGGGTAGGCAAAGGACCGGGGCTTGGGTCATTTTCTCTTTAAGCTCTAGGAAGGCTTTGGAGGCTGCCCTAGTCCAAACAAATGTGCCTTTCTTGAGGCAATCCGTGATAGGAGTGGTGATAGTGCTAAACCCCCGGATGAATCTCCTATAGAAGGTGGCTAGCCCATGGAAGCTTCGGGCGTCATGAATGGTTTTGGGCTCGGGCCACTCAAGAATAGCTTGGACCTTTTCGGGGTCCATGGATACTCCTTGGGATGAGACAATAAATCCTAGGAAGGCTAGTTGATTGGTCAAGAAATGACACTTCCCGGGATTGGCAAAGAGACTCTCTTTCCTAAGGATGGTGCACACTTGTTTGAGGTGATCGAGGTGGGCTTCCTTGGATTGGCTATATATGAGGATGTCATCAAAGTAGACAACTAGAAAGATGCCAATGAAGGGCCGGAGGACCTCGGTCATGAGACGCATGAAGGTACTTGGTGCATTAGAAAGGCCGAAAGGCATAACAAGCCATTCATAGAGACCGTCTTTAGTTTTAAAGGCGGTTTTCCACTCGTCCCCGGGCCTAATGCGGACTTGGTGGTAGCCACTTTTGAGATCAATTTTGGAGAAGATGGTGGCTCCCGCTAGCATGTCTAGCATGTCATCAAGCCGAGGGATGGGGAACCTATATTTGACCGTTATCTTGTTGACGGCTCGGCTATCTACACACATGCGCCAAGTCCCATCCTTTTTGGGTGTAAGAAGAGCCGGGACGGCACAAGGGCTTTTGCTAATTCGGAGGAAGCCCTTCTTGATGAGTTCTTCAATCTGCCTCCGAAGCTCGGCATGCTCGGTGGGGTTGAGTCGGTAGTGTGGGAGGTTGGGCAAGGTAGCCCCGGGCACGAGGTCGATGGCATGTTGCACATCTCTCATAGGTGGTAGTTTGTCCGGAAGCTCCTCGGGAAATACATCATGGAAGTCCTTAAGGAGTTGATGAATTTCTAGGGGGTGTGGGTCGGTTGGGGTGGATTCCCCTAGACAAATGACAATGGCACATACTTGATCCCCTTGGTTGACTTCTTCCTCAAACTCTTTCCTAGTGACAAGGTGTAGGCTCCTAGGAGGCTCTTTGATGTTACTAGGACTAGGACTTGATGGGGTGGGGTTTGTTGGTGTTGGGATGGGGGGAAGGGTAGTGGGTCCCTCAAGGGAGGGAGAGGCCTTCTTAGGTAGAGTGCGGGGTGGAGATGGGTTGAGTTGGATCTTCTTCCCCTCATGAATGAAGATGCAAGCGTTGGTTCTTCCTAAGAAGGTGGCATCTACATCGTAGATCCAAGGCCGTCCTAAAAGGATACTCCCAACTTCCATTGGAAGGATATCACACCACACTTGGCCTTGATAGGATTGGAATGTAATTGGGACAAGGCAACGGGCACTAACGGGTATGGAGGTGGTATCAATCCATGCTACCCTATATGGGTGGGGATGTGGGGAGGTGGTAAGGCCCAAAAGTTTGACGGTGTCGGGTGACACCACATTCACACTACTTCCATTATCCAAGATGACCTTCCTAACATGGCTCCCCATCCTTATGTAGGTATAGAATATGGTGTTTCTCCTCCAATCATGCTCTTGGTTTTGGGTGAGGGTGCATCTAACCACTCCTAGGTGGGAGTCGGTGGGTGGAGGAGGTTGTTCTTGGTTGCTTTCCATGTAGTGGTTCTCATACTCCTCCTCCCATTCAAGAGAGGGTTCATATACCTCAATCTCTCCTTCAAATTCAGCTTGGGGTTGGGGGTTGGTCTCCTCTATGAGTAAGTTTGATGCTCCCTTGGTGGGGCATTGATTGGCAAAGTGTCCATACCCATAACACCTAAAGCATTGCTGCCCACTTTGATGGTTTGGGGTCACCTTAGTGTGAGGGAGAGTGGGTGTCGAATTGGGCCTATTGGGAGTTGTGTTTAGGGGCCCACTTGCGGGGCGGAATGGTGGATTGGCATTAGGAGGGGTGACCCGTGTGGGAGGAGTTCCCATGGGTGTAGGAAGGAGACCTCTTTGGGGTGGTGGAGGGTTGGCCCGAGGTGCCATGGCTCTAGGGTCCATTCCCCGAGGGGGAACCATTCGCGTGTACCGAGAGAATTTCTCGGCATCCCGAGCTACTTGGTAGGCTTGCTCTAAAGTTGTTACTTGACGCATGAATAGTTCCTTTTTGATATGGAATTGAAGCCCATTCCTAAAGCGGGAGAGTGTGACGGAGGGGTCCTCTTGGACTCCACATTTGAGGAGGTAGTAGTCAAACTTTTCAATGTATTCCATAACGGTCTTTCCTTCTTGAGTCAAGGCTTGCCATTCATCTAAGAGGTTTTGATGGTAGGAGGGTGGGACATATTTGAGTTTGAGTTGGTCTTTCATGGCCCCCCATGTGGTGATTGGAACTTCCCTCCTAACTATCCTTAAGGCTTCAACATTCATCCAATGAGTCTTGGCAAGTTTGGTTAATTGCATCTTTGCAAGTCGGACTTTCCTATCCTCGGTCATTGGGTACCAATCAAAATATTGATCCATGGCTGCCTCCCAATCTAAGTAGATGCTCGGATGATGAGATCCATCAAAAGTGGGAGCATCGACTTTCACAAGTCTCATTAGTTGGTCATCCGGGTTGTCCCGGGGAGGCCTCTCATTCCTTCTAGGGGGTGGGTCCCTTTCCGGTTCGGGAGGGGGGTCAAGGTTGAGTCCTCCTATGGCTGGCTCCACATGTGGAGGGGGATCTCTCCTATCTCCTTCCCTTGGAATAGGTCTATTTTCCTCAAGTTGTTCAAGCCGGGCCGTAATACCGTCAAGCCTTCCCATAATTTCGGTCATGTAGTCCACAAGAAACCTCATTTGGTCGGGAAGCTCATGCTCATTGTGAGGGGGATTTCCTTGGGGATTGGGATTCATGGTGTTATTGGAAGAAGATGGATTGCCTTGATAATGAGTTCCACTACGGGTGGTCATGCAAGGTTGGGTGGGCTATGCAAGGGTGTGCGAATGCACCTAAGAAAGACTTAGTGTGACCCAAGACTAGACTTGTAAGGACAAGCCTATGACCGCTCTGATACCACTTGATGTGGCACAGCCCAAAGACCACTAAAGAGGATGATATGACCCTAGGACTTAGACCCGCAAGCATACAAGCACTCAATGATTCTCACAATCGACGATTTTTGCTCACACGGTTCACACGCTCACCCGGTGGGTCCGGGGGATAATGATGAGGGTCCGGGATGGGACCCAATTGTTCTAATGGACTTGCAATGCTACGGCTGACTCCAAAGAGTCTAGGATACCCAACTTCGTGGGTGGCTGGCCCGCAAGGCGGGGTTTGGGTGACACTCTCTCACGGTCCGCGGTGGACACTAACAAACTAGCATGCAAATTCGAACTCTCTTCTCACCGCCGACGAGCAATCAAAGCAATACTAAGCTAGCAGGGATAAGGCTACAAAGGGTAGTACCAGAAGCTCACCTGATCGGTGTGAAGACACCGATCCCGTTCGGAGACGAGGGCGCGCCGGGAGGCGAGGGTATGCACCCGATCGCCGCGGCGGTGTAGCTTGACCTGAAAATGTAAAGGGTACAGCACTACTCCTCTCGCAGGAGGGGTGATCTTGGGGTGGGGGTTACGCTTAGTACATTCAAAACTACCTCCACGCAGGGAGGGGCCTTCAGCCGGCCAAGCGGGGTGGGGAGAAATGCAAAGGAGATCGAGATTCCGAGCTTCGCCGGTTCTGCCCACCTGCAGGTTTTCTGGACAGTGGATCGGTGTTGTGGCAGCTAAAAATTCCACGAAGCTTGGATTGCGACGAAACCAACGCCAAACGTTTGCCAACTGATAGCGGATGAAGCTTGAATTTTTGGGGAAGCTATGATTCTCAGGGCTGACCGCACCGGTGGCTGGAAGGTGGATGCAGCTCTGGTTGCTGGTCGAGCTCTGTCTGCAACAGCAGGTTGCAGAAGGTACCACGATCGCTCCGGAGCTCCGAACCTGGCACCGCTGGACTCTTTGGAATCGTGGAGGAGTCTTCTTTGCAACAAAACAAACGGGGACGTCTTCTGATGTCGGAGATGAACTGGGTGTCCAGAGAAGTGGACGGAGGTCGGTGCAGACAGTGAGGAGGCAGACCGGCGTGGTTGTGGTAGAAAAATAGTAACTCTGGTTGTCGGATGCCGAACGGGGTTCCGCCTTCTGTTCCTGGACGCTGACAGAGGGAGGAAGAACTTTGTAGAAGACCTTGAAGACTGGTTCCTTCAAGGTTAGCCGTGGGCGAGTCGTCTCTGCAGCTCTGGCTCCGGATCTGAGAGGTTCGGCGCAGTCGGAGAAGAATGGTGATTGCGGACAGCACCGAACTCGGATGCCGACGAAACCACCTCGCCTTGAAAGCTGGCTTGCAGATGATTCTGGAAATGTAGGCCTTGCTCCCTGAGTCGTTGATGGGTGACCGTGGCCTCCTCTGCAAGTTGCTGTAATTCTGTTTCCTGAAGCAGGGTAAGAATGTGAAGAAGAAGATGAGGTGGGGAAGGGGGTGGCCAAGAGAGAAGAAGGGGCAAGATGATTCTAATGGCTATGGGAGGGAAGGTTCAAATTCGAAATTGGCCTTGGAAGGGGTGGGATTTGTGTGGGGAAGTGGGGGAATTGTGTTGGGAGGTGGAAGAGTTGCTTTGGGACAAGGAGGGGAAGTAAATGAAGGGCTATGGGGAAGGGGAGAGCCTTAATGGAGGTGGGTGAGGTAGTGGAGGTGGTTGGGGGTTGGAGTAAGTGAGGGGGGAAGAGGAGAGAGAGGGAGGGTCGAACTCCCCTTGGGGAGAGAGAGAATGAGAGAGAGATTGAGAGATATAGTGAGTAAGAGAGAGAGTTGAGAGATAATAAGAGGTGGTTTTTTTCAATATTCATCAAGAGTGACTACAAGTGGAGAGATGGGGCCTATTTATAGGCAACCACTCTTTTCATGACCAAAATGTCCTTGACAATAGGACAAAAGACCGAGCATATCCTAGACTCAATCCTATGGGCCCATAACTAAGGACATAAGGCCCAGTTTAAGCAAAATAAGGGAAATGGGCTAGAACCACATGACTCAATAAAGGAAAATACATAAGATAGGACTCAATAAAAGGAAAATACATAAATGACACTGGGAAAATGAAGATAACAAGTGGAGACCATGATCAGACCATATCAAGAGTGTGCAGACGACCAAACTAGAGGGAGTGTCGTGAGATGCCCTCATCAAAAATAGTGTAATGGGTTTTTATGGTACAACCAGCTCAGTCGGCCTTGAGGGAATCCAAGGCTCGAGGAGTCTTATGGAGGTCTCTATGACTAACTCGCTAGTCCAAAGGAACGGAATGTCCAATGGAGAGCTTGTATGTCAATGAGAATTAGTGGGTAAACGATAAATCATCATGAAACGTGGGACTATATTCACGGAACGGAATATAGTGCCGATTATATATATATATATATATATATATATATATATATATAACCCTTCGGTGACAGTAATCAGTGTAAAACAGTAATACAGAAAATAGCGACTTAAGCTAAGTCGTTAATTATCCAATTAACGCCTTACTCAGGGGCGTTTATTCACAATTTGATGACGTATATATTAGTCGTCCCTTCAATATTTCTATTCTGCAGAAAATCAATATTCTGGAATTTTTACAAAAACGCGCCCTGGACAGGGGCGTTACTTGTCAACTAGCGTCCTGGTCTGGGGCGTCAGTTCAATAATAGACGACCTAGACAAGGTCGTGAATTCCGAATTTACCAATTTTCATATAATAAAATTTCAGGAAAGAGGGTACATGATCATGACAGGAAAAATAGCAGGATTTCACAGGTATACTCATGCAATATATTAGATTCATGGTTACATAAATATTAAATTTTAAACGTGGTTATTTATTAATTACATGTAATTGACGACTTATGGGCAGGGCGTCAAAACAATAATTAGCGCCCTTGTCAGGGTCGCTTCTTTCAAAATTTTACAGAAAACACTTAAAACCACGATGAAACTATATGCATGGATAACATATGATTTTATTAAGGATCTTAAATTAATTTGGGCTACGTTCCTTGAGAACACCTACCTTTATGAAGATTCTGACCGACGAACGGACGAAGGTTCAATAATAATGATGCTCTGATCTTCCGGAAGCAGAGGAAGATGATAAGGAAAAACTCCTCCGACAATCGGTAGTTTGAAGAAGATGTAAACGATGATGAAGACCCTTCGTTCTTCATCACGTCAACCTACAGAACACATGAAGAATATTAGTATCCTTCATGACTAAGAATTATGGACAGAGGAAGACAACGGCACGAAGAACCACCTCTTCTTCACGCAGCAGCAACTGCTTTAGGGTTTGATCGGACAGGGCTATTTATAGGATTTTGGGCATCCTAATAGAGTTAGAATTTGATTAAGGGTAGTATTCCCTAGATAGAGTCCTTACTATGTTCTACCCTCGACGTAGTTATCCATAACTTGCTCTGGATAGACTCCTGGGTCGAACGAAACTCGAACTGAATTAACGTCTTAAGCGAGGGCGTCGAATTTAAATTGACGCCTTGTCTAGCGTCGTTACTTATGTAAAACGCACCTAGAAAGAGGGCGTTACACTAACTTCCCCTTTTGGCCGTTTGATAATTGACGCCTTGTTATATGGGCATCCTTTTTAATTAACGCCTTCTCTAGAGGCGTTTATGAATGAATTAGCGCCTTGACCAAAGGCATTATTTCTTCTTGATTGATGATTTACCCATTTAGACTCTTTGTCATCTATTTACTTATCTTTTATTTTAATTTAATTTATTAAAAAAAATCTTGTTTTTATCAGGGTTGCTACAGTGTATGCCAATGAATTAAAAAGAATAGGATCTCTGTATTGATTGCATGTTAAGAATGTTGACTTTATTTTTTACATTTTGGATGGTTATTTTGGTGCAATATTTAGAAACTAGAGCCCATACACATTAGTCGTTTGGGGGACTTTGGGGAATAAAATACCCCTAAAACATATTATTTCAAGTTATTATTTTAGGGTGATGTTAACAAGATTATACTTAAAATATGTTATTTGGGGCAATTTGAATGAGAATTAGCCTCTAAAACATACTCATTAGAGGCATTTGGTCATCAAAACTACCCCTATTAGAATATCTAGGGTAGTTTTTTAGTGCCTCTAATGATAACATTATGGACATTTTTCAAAAAGTGCCCCAAAAACCTTTAGGGACCGAGGCAATAGGGGCACATTTTAAATTGCCCCTAAAACTAATCAAACCACCCCTAAAGGTTTTTAGGGCATTTATCTACATTTTGGGGCAATTTTGAAATGCCCTTGAAGGTCTATTTTCTTGTAATGAATGGAACAATATTTTCAACATAAAGTCTGGCCAATCTTTGAACATTCCATTTTACCTTAGTCGGCAACAATCTAGCTGTTTTAGTCAAACGATCAACCAACAGTCAAATGCCATCATAGCCTTCAAGGGTTCGAGGCAAATCCACAATAAAGTCAATAGTCACATGATCCCATTTTCACATTGGAATTTCCAATGTTTGGAGCATACCTCCGGGTCTCTGATGCTCGACTTTCACCTGTTGACATGTCAAACATTTAGCCACGAAGTCTGCCACATCCTTCTTCATACCTTGCCACCAGAATTACCTTTTCACATTATTATACATCTACGTGGTCCCAGGATGAATGGTATAGCAGGATCCATGCGCTTCATGCAGAATAGCATTCCTCAAGGAATCTTCAGCTGGAACATAGATTTGGCCCTTGAATCTCACCACTGCATCATCACAAAATTCCACATATGGCATTGTCACAATAGAAGATAGCTCAGAATCTGTTTGTTGTGCTTCCCTGATCTGCCGATAAATAGCTGGAGTCATCACTAGACTAGCAAGAACAATCGTCATCGGGTCACGGGGAATTTTCAATCTAAAAGTCTCGCTTGGAACTTGCTCCCAAAGCTTCCATTTTTGCACCATCAAGTGACTGATCTACACTTTCCTGCTCAGTGCGTCTGCCACCACATTCATCTTGTCAGGTTGATATGATAGAGTAAAATCATAATCTTTCATATACTCCATCTACCTGCGCTGACGAAGAATCAAGTCTTTTTGAGAAAAGACATAGTTCAAGCTTTGATGATCGGTGAAAATCTCAAATTTCTCACCATAAAAATAATGCCTCCAAATTTTAAGTGCAATAACCACTGCTGCCAACTCTAGGTCATGAGTGGGATAATTTTCTTCATGTTGCTTCAACTGTCGGGATGCATAAGCTAAAACCCTGCCATGCTGCATCAATACTGCACCGAAACCCACTCGAGGCGCATCCGTACACACAACAAATCCCCCAAAAGTTGAAGTCAAAACAAGTACTGGGGAAGTCATGAGTACCCTCTTCAATTCATTGAAACTCTGCTCACAATCCTTAGACCACATGAATGGCACATTTTTCCGAGTCAGCTTAGTCATAGGTGTTGCAATTCGTGCAAAGTCCTGAATAAACCTCCTGTGGTAGCCTGCAAAACCCAAGAAACTCCTAACCTCTGTCACAGATCTCGATCTCTGCCACTGGAGGACGGCCTCAATCTTGGCTAGGTCAACTGTAATTCCCTCTCCAAAAATCACATGGCCCAGAAAATGGATTTCTTGAAGCCAGAACTCACATTTACTGAATTTTGCATAAAGTTGATGATCTCGCAGAGTCTGCAATACAATTCTCAAATGTTGCTCATGCTATTCCTTAGAAGCAGAATAAATCAAAATATCATCCACAAAGACCACCACAAACTAGTCCAAATATGGACTAAACACCCGATGCATCATATCCATGAGCGCTGCAGGTGCACTGGTTAGCCCAAACGGCATAACCAAAAACTCATAATGACCATACCTCGTACTAAAAGGAGTCTTATCCACATCAGATTCTCTGATCCTTAATTGATAATAGCTAGATCAGAGATCAATCCGGGAAAAGACACAAGCTGACTGAAGCTGGTCAAATAAATCATCGATCCTGGGTAGAGGATATTTGTTCTTGATAGTCGCCTAATTCAATTGCATGTAATCAATACATAGCCTCAGGCTTCCATCTTTCTTTTTCACAAATAACATAGGAGCACCACGCGGGGAGAAGCTAGGACGGATATAGCCCTTTTCTAGCAATTCTTGCAACTGTGCCCTTAATTCTTTGAGTTCTGCTAGAGCTATACGGTAGGGTGCTTTTGACAAAGGCGCCATACCTGGAATTACTTTGATCACAAATTTAATTTCTTGCTGCGGAGGTAAGCATGGTAACTCATCAGGGAAAACATCAGAAAATTCACAAACCACATGAATATCATTTGGAGAGGGAAAATCTCGTCGCCCGCACGGAGAGGCCAAAAGAGGTCCAACCAGACCAAACGAGGCCCAACTCCTTGAAGTGGTAGCCCCCGGGCACACTTAGTATAAAGCCCAAAAACTCACTCGGTAAATGTGCTTCCTAGGCGGCCTTTGGGTTGGGAAGTTCAAGCATCAGTTTGATCAGGAAAGCTCCCTCGGAGCCCCCTATTCCCTATCCCGACCATGCACTCATTGCTCGGGAGACCACTCCTAGGCAAGTGCCTATCGCTTGGGCTCACTAATGGAAGCTTATTAGTACGGCCGTTACGAGTCCCTTAATGGCAGGAAGCTCAAGAGGATAGGGGAGACCAAAAGTCCGTGTGCTATAAGGAGTCTGCATGAAAGACGTAACCCCCCCTAAGACTCCTCCGCTTACAGGAATCAGTCGCACAACGGGCCACTATTTAAACTGGAAAAGTCCTACTACAATAGGTAAGCCAGGCAAGAGCCAAAAACCCTGAGCAGGAACCACTTCACCTTTTGGTGAAGAGGGATCTCGCGCTCCCACCTTCCTCCTAGCTCTTCCCTTCGCATCAGAGCTCTACTACTTTGCTGACTTAAGCATTGAAGGGTCTTCCCCGAGGATCTATCCCGGGGTACCTCTGACTCGTTTCCCTTCTTGTAGTTCACACTTCAAGTGTACGTGGTCATCCTCTTCCCCACTCAGGAGCAGTGCGAGATAGCCCCTCTTCATCTGGCACCGTCTGTGGGAAACGAACAAAGAGCCATCATGGTGATAAGAATTTCTGGCAGGAGGACAGCCGGCGATCGGGGGAAAGCCTTGGTGACAGAAGAAAGCGCACCTTCTCTCCCCACAAAGAATTCCCCGTCAGGCAACCACGCCAACGAGTTACCTCCATCGGTGGCAGGGAATAGCTTCCCGGCGGGAGCACCGATGCCCTCCAAACCCTCAACGCAAAACTGGATGTCCTCGTGGATCTTATGAGTGAAGTCCCGCGATCAATGACACCCAAGAGGGGGGTGAATTGGGTGTTTACCAAATTTAAGAAAACTTTTGGTCTTTTATAAAATATGTGATACAAAGCTAGTTAGGAGATCCAAAGCTATTTGAACACAAATTAGATTTAACAAACTTTATATGATAAGATATAAATTATGCATGATAAACGAAGATAAATCCAGAACAACAATTTAAACTAACATTTATGTAGAATGGAGATAGAGGAAATGGAGCAAACCACACAAAACAAGCACAATGCACATCGGTTTTTAAGGTTGTTCGGATGCAACGATGGCAATCCTACGTCCACCCCTCACCAAACCCGGTAAGGCTTCACTCGGGGATAAATCCCCAAACGGAGACGACGCTCCAACCACACACGTAGGACGACACCTGCCCACACACACGGGGACGCGCCCCAATACACACATACACACACACGGAGATGAGGTCTCCAACACGATCCAACAAACGGATCAACAAGACACACATGCTGCGACAAGTGCAGCAAACCACACACTAAAACAACTGGATCTAAGTAGATCCACACACACACACACACGTAGATCTAGGAATATCTACGCACACACGAATGGAACATAATGACCACACACGACCACAGATCCACAACGATCCACACACACACACGAATGTTTCCAGATTGTGAAGAACACAAATATAAAGCCTAAAACACAACAGCAATGAGGCAAAGTTTAGAAGACTCCTGATTTGGCTTCCCTTGAGTGTATGATATAGAGCTTGGAACGATGCTTCCTGCTTCACTTGAATGGCTTCAGATTAAGCTTGAATGGGCTTGGAGTGGATGTAGAGTTGCTGCACGGAGTAGTATTCACGGCTATAGTACTCTTCCTTCTGCACTTGGATAACCTCCCTTTGATCTCTTCTTGAAACTCTTGCTAGCTTCTTGATAGCCTCCCCCTTGATCTCTCTTTGTTGGTTGCTTGATTCTTCACTTCATAGATGCTTGTGAGCTTGAGAAGTACCTTGAATGGCTTGAAGATGGATGAAGAACTTGCTGCATGAGGTACTGTTCATGGAGCTACAATACCTCTCTTCCTCCTTGGACAGCCTCCCCTTAGATCTCCCTTGAAGCCCTCTTGGTTGGTTAGGGTTATGGCTCCAAATGAGATGTTTTATAGCCCTTGAATGGTCCATGGACATCCCTCAGACCAGATCCACATTTTGTGGGTGATTTGGTGTCATTAGGATTAAAGAATTACAAGGAGAAAAGCTCTTCTCGAAGTGAAAAACAAAGTCAACATATTGTGGATGTGCAAAATTGCACACCCATACATCCCAACTAGTCCAGCACCGATAACAACTTCAACCGAAGAAGCTGTGGAAAAGCGGAGCCGTCTGGACTCCCCGAACGCACATACACTGCCGTGGAGCTATCTCTGGGGTCAGGACAGTGAAGAGAAATCAACCACCAAGAGCCCCACAATCCATGGGTATCGAAGAAAATCAAACGGGCCACAACTCGTGCGCTCAAGGGGCTCAAAACTGCCCATTTAGCCGTTCAACGGCACGCCCAATGTCCTTCAGCGGCACGCCCCTGGCCCCTCTCAGCGGCACGTCCTTGGCCTTCAGCGGCACACCCCCAAGGTCCTTCAGCGGCACGCCCCTGGCCCCTCCCAGCGGCACGCCCTTGGCCTTCAGCGGCACACCCCCAAGGTCCTTCAGCGGCACGCCCCTGGCCCCTCTCAGCGGCACGCCCTTGGCATTCAACGGCACACCCCCAAGGTCCCTCAGCGGCACGCCCTTTTGGCCGTTCAGCGGTACATCCCTTTGGCCATCAGCGGCACGGCTTTGGTGGCCTTTAGCGGCACACTTTGGCAGCCCTTCAGCGGCATGCCTTTAGTCCTCTTCAACGACACGCTTGATGTGTCTTCCAGTGGCATAGTGTCCAGCCCGTTCAACGGCACATCCTGGATCTTCTTCACCCGGCACAACCGACAAAACGATGTGATGCCCACGCCTTACGGATTCTTGGCGTGCAATGGGGTTGCTGAGGTGTCGCCCGAGGAGAAAGCCACGCTGCCTACTCCTCCTACCACCGAGGACGGGGAAGTCAAATCCCCATTAATGCCGGTCGCGTTCGGGCGTTCCAGCCGTATGGGGTATAAAAACCCCTCTTCTCCGGTGAACAAAAGGAGCAGGAGGGGGACACACACATAGACACACGCAGACAGTGAAGAGGAGAAGAGAAGAAGAGAAAGAGAAGAAGAGAAGAAGAAGGAGAAGAGAAGAAGAGGGAAGAGAGGAAGAGAGGGGAGAGGGCTCGCCGCTCCACCCACCGCCGCCGTCTGTGCGAAGAGAGAAGAGAGGAAGAGAGGGGAGAGGGCTCACTGCTCCACCCACCGCCACCGCCTGAAGAGAAGAAGAAAAAGAAGAGAAAGAAGAGAAGAAGAAAGGGGGGAGAGGGCCTACTGCCCTTCCTGTCACGCCCCGATGCGGAAACTCGGGACGTACAGTTAGGGACAAGCGAGCAAGAATATAAATAATTCTGAACCATTGCAACCATTGCACAAAAGGTTGGAAAAGATAATCATCAGAGTTTTATTGATAATAAAGTTGAGTACAACTGGGTAGAACAACTATATCCAAATAATATTCAAAATACTAGAACAACCTCTCACTAATACTAAGGGTACAAACTGACTCAATCAACTAAAACTAACACTCGAGTCACTCCAGTCCATCCCCGATATGATCATCACCTGGAAAGGGGGAAACAACAGTAGGAGTGAGCTAACGCGCTCAGTAGATAACCATAAGCAGATATAAGTGATTAACCAATTATTACAGTTTATATGAATGCAGTAAATAAAGAATGACGATACGATAAATGAAACAATGTAAAGAAATATCTTACAAGGTCAAGAAATATGACAATTACCACAAGTAATGAACAAGTAGAGCAAGTAATAATAGAATTGGCCAGTATTCAAGTATGTTACACATGTAACCAAATAACCACACACGATTCAAGTATCAAGAATTTGTTCTAGACGTAACATGTCAAGTCAAGTATTCGGGTGCAATGCCTCACCCTGTCACAAACATCCCATTGGGCTCACTATCTTTTCGGGCGCTCTCCCCAGGACCAGACCTGGCCCTTATGATGCGTTGGCATTTATTTCGTTTGGATCTACGATCCCCCGTCTAGACATAGTCATTTATGGCCAATATAATCAGTAGAATTTCTGTCAAGTACAAGATGTAAAGGACGACACTTGTCTCCTTTGATTCAAGAGTATAAACACGACGAGAAACCCAAAACTGAGGGTAGTCGTACGGCAAAACACCGGGCCGTACTCACGCGAGTAACGAGTCACGGAGTCAAGAATGAACGGTTGACAGTAAGCCGTTCGAGAGAAGAGAAGTAAGTTCCGAAGAACGAATATACGGACCGTACGAGGCCGTATTCCAGATATACGGTTCTAGAGAATCCGTATTAAGTATAAGTGATAGTAATTCTAATCATAAGCTAAATTGTGCAAAATGGCTACCGGGTCACCAATGACAATTAAACCAATCAGATTATGGTTCAATGTCCAATGGTCGATTCCGGGCTCAAATATGACCGAAGATTAACCAAGGATAATCGGTCATTTATCGAGTTAAAACGATAACGATCGGGCCATTTAAAAGACATACGGTATACAATATACCATATAAGCCAAAAACTTGCCCATTTATACTCAAGTAGTAAAACCAGCGATTAAATCATGTAATCCACTGTTTAACCATGGATAAAATTATCTCACGGTAAAAATTCATCCCACGGTAAAAATGGGAATTTACCGGATAGAGTGTCCGGTTCAAATTATAATTTAATCGGCCAAGACTTGCCATAAGTCAGCCATAGGTTAATGGTCTACGGTGATTTTACAAAATTTTACCACGGTAAATTTTTAACCAAATTACATGCGATTTACTAAGATTAATCATCATGATTTAACAATTAACAAAAGTAAATATTGCATATAACTGAAATTTAATCATCTATTTACTCTATATATATATATATATATATTTTTGTTAAATGGGTTAATCATCTTACTGATTAACACTGATTAACGTTGCTTATATCTACTTCTGATGCTAATTTCATGCTAAATTGAATTATAATCTTCTTACTGATTAACACTTAACACTGATTAACGTTGCTTACACTAATTTAACACGTGATTGTATCTGATTCTGATGCTAATTACATGCTAAATCGAATCACTTATGCTAATTACATGCTAAATCGAATCATAATCTTCAATAATTTGATGTCAAACTAATTTAACAACGTGCTCTCTCATTCTATGTATTTAAACTTGAAGTTCGGCCTTGGTTACCTACCTTAAATCGAAGAATAAGGAAGATACGGAAGAAGAAGAACAGTACTCCTCCTAAGCTTAAGCTTCCTGCGATTTCCTTCCAGCAGCAACTTAACAGAGATAGGAAATAGGAAGAGGCAAAGCCTCCCTATTTATAGATGACAGAAGGTTATAGATGACAAAGGAGAAACGTGAGGCTCCTTCCAAGCAAGGTGGACACGGCGCTGCGGGTGGCCAGAAATGTTGACGACGCGTTTAAGCCGACTAAACACGTTTCCACGTGTTTTTGTTTAGATAAAGATTAAGCTTAATTAGCTTAATAATATTTAGCTTAGCTTAAACAGGTTTAAACTAGAACCTCCAATTAGTCTTACCTAATGATTTTTAATGAGTTAGTCGAAGAAGACAAAAATGTTACATAACTAATCAGAAACCCATTTATTATTTTTATGGATTTTTTTTTATCATGAGGTTGAATTTTTAATCGTACTAATCTTAGGATGAAAATATTAATTAATGTAATTTCATCGGTGTGGTAGATAGATCGAGTTACGGATTTTTACTAAGAATACTCAAGATGACAAAGTTGCTAATAACAATATGCTCTATCAAATATGATTTTTATAGATTTTTCTAAGGTAGTCGTATTTTCGTGTGAATAGTGTTTTCCGCATTTTTAAGTCAGGCTTAAATCACTGATTAAGCCATGTAAATGATTTTATTAGGGTCAGGCACAGAAGACCAAAGCGTTTACCATGGTGTTTACTAATTAACTACTATTTTTTTGAATTTTTATATGATAGTCAAAATCTTTACTATTTACTATTTGCCACAACACTATTCAAAATTTACTATTCACGAAATTTAATATTTTGTACAGAAAATCGGGGTCTTACACCCTCCCCCACTTAAAGAATTTGGTCCTCCAAATTCACTGAACCAAAAAAACAGTAAGGGAATAAATAGCTCACCTTAGAACAAATCGGGATACCGCTTCCGCATAGCGTCCTCGGATTCCCAGGTGGCTTCCTCGGTTCCACGCCGACTCCACTGAATCTTGACCATTGGTATGGAACGATTCCGAAGTTGTTGTTCCTTCCGATCCAGAATCTTCACTGGTATTTCTTCATAAGTAAGATCCTTCTTTAATTCAAAATCCACATGTTGAATAATATGACTAGGGTCGTACACGTACTTCCGTAGCATAGAAACATGGAATACGTTATGTACGCCAGACAATTGAGGAGGTAAAGCCAATCTATAAGCGACTTCACCCACTCGATCAAGGATCTCGAATGGACCAATATACCTCGGGCTTAGCTTGCTATGAATACCAAATCGTCGAATACCTCTCGACGGAGAAACCTTCAAAAATACTTGCTCACCAATCTGGAATTCCAAATCTCTTCTTCTATTATCAACATAGTTCTTTTGCCTTGATTGAGCCACAAGTAACCGGTCTCGGATAATACGAATATTCTGTGATGATTCTGAGATAAGATCCGGTCCAAGCCATTGTTTCTCACCAACCTCATCCCAACATAAAGGAGAACGACAACTCCTTCCATACAAAGCCTCGAAAGGTGCCATCTGTATGCTGGATTGGTAACTATTGTTGTAGGCGAATTCTATCAATGCTAAATGATCGCTCCAACTACCACCGAAGTCGATCATACAAGCTCTCAACATATCTTCCACTATTTGATTAGTTCTCTCGGTCTGTCCATCTGTCTATGAATGAAATGTAGTGCTAAAATTCAGACGGGTACCAAGAGATTCTTGCAATCCTTTCCAGAAATGAGATGTAAATCTCGGGTCTCGGTCAGACACAATGCTGACGGGAATACCATGAAGTCTAACCACTTCCTTTAGATATAATGCTGCTAGAACATCGACTGTCCACTTGGACTTAATAGATAGGAAATGAGCAGACTTAGTTAGTCGATCAACAATCACCCATATTGCGTCAAAACCACCTCGAGTCTTAGGAAGACCCATGATGAAATCCATGCCAATACTCTCCCACTTCCATTGTGGTATATCAAGTGGTTTCAATTTACCTGCCGGTCTGAAATGCTCGGCCTTTACTTGTTGACAAACCAGGCATCTACTCACGAAATCTGCAATTTCTCTTTTCATATTCGGCCACCAAAAAGATCTTTTCAAATCTTTGAACATCTTAGTGCCTCCCGGATGGATAGTATATCGGGATCTATGAGCTTCTTCAAGAACCCGATTCTTTATGTTTGCCTCATCCGGTACACAAGTTCTTCCTTGAAATAATAATCTTCCATCGTCGGCTATTGAGAAATCAGGTCTGCTACTCAAGCTTTCCTTAATCTTGACTAGCTCGGGATCAATATCTTGCAATAACTTGATTTCCACCAAAAGTTCGGGCTTAAGTTGCATCTGGGAAATCAAAATCCGATCATTATCGATATTGATATCCAGACTAGCCATCTGCTCCAGTAACTTCCATTCTTGTAACATAAGACTGGATAACTTAGCCACAAGCTTCCGACTTAAAGCATCAGCCACCACATTGCCTTTGCCCAGGTGATACTCAATGGAGAAGTCGAAATCCTTTATATACTCCAACCATCTTCTCTGCCTCATGTTCAATTCCCTTTGAGAAAATAAATATTTCAGACTCTTGTGATCCGAAAATACCGTGAAAGATTCACGTACCATACAAGTAATGCCTCCAAATCTTTAATGCAAATACCACTGCTACCAATTCCAAATCATGAACTGGATAATTAACTTCATGCTTCCTTAACTGCCTAGAAGAATAGGCAATTACCTTGCCATGCTGCATAAGCACACAGCCTAAACCAATACCAGAAGCATCCGTGTATACCACGAAACCACCGTCACCAGAAGGTAAGGTTAAAACAGGTGCAGTAGTCAAACGATCCTTTAGAGTTTGAAAACTCCGTTGACAATCAATTGACCATACAAACTTAATCTCTTTGCGGGTTAACTTTGTCAGAGGTACCGCAATCTTAGAGAAATCTTGAATAAACCTTCGATAATAACCAACTAGGCCAAGAAAACTCCTCACTTCAGTAACACTGGTTGGTTGTTCCCAATTCTTTACTGCTTCCACCTTAGAGGGATCAACAGAAATTCCATCTTTGGTAATAATATGTCCTAAAAAGGACACCTCTTGTAGCCAGAAATCACACTTGCTAAACTTAGCATATAACTGGTGATCTCTCAATACTTGCAAAGCCATCCTCAGATGCTCGGCATGTTCTTCTTCACTCTTAGAGTATATTAAAATATCATCGATGAATACCACAACCCACCGATCAAGATAGGGCCGGAACACACTGTTCATTAACTGCATGAAGGCTGCCGGTGCATTCGTTAACCCAAAAGACATAACGACGAATTCAAAATGACCATACCGGCTACGGAAAGCAGATTTATAAATATCCTCTTCCTTAATCCTCAACTGATGATATCCAGATCGAAGATCGATCTTAGAAAAATAAGAAGCACCCGCTATCTGGTCAAATAACTCATCAATCCTCGGCAGTGGATATTTGTTCTTGACAGTTAACTGATTAAGTTGCCTATAATCGATGCACAATCTCATCGAACCATCTTTCTTCCGAACAAACAATACAGGAGCTCCCCAAGGGGAAACACTCGGACGAATAAAACCCTTCTCGAGCAATTCCAATAATTGCTGCTTTAATTCCCGCAATTCCGCAGGAGACATACGATAAGGGGCCTTAGAAACAGGAGACGATCCAGGAATAAGATCAATAGAGAATGTCACTTCACGCTGAGGCGGAAGTCCTGGTAACTCCTCTGGAAAAACATCCGGAAAATCTCGGACAATAGAAATGTCCTTAATCTCACTCTACTGCTCAGGGGACGTATGAACAAAAGCCAGAAAAGCTTTACATCCACGCCTCAATAATTTATCAGCACGAAGAGTTGAGATAAGAGATATAGAACTCGGGTGTTTAACTCCCTTGAAAGATAATCCGGGGTGTCTAGAAAAAGACACGGAACAAGAACTACAATGAACATTGGCCTCATACCGAGCCAACCAATCAGCTCCTAGGATTACATCATAATCCTTCATGTCCATGCAAATCAAATCAGCCGGGAAATTCTGATCACTCACCATAACCTTACTAGAAGGATAGTAATGCTGAATAGCTGAACTAGAACCAATGGGGGTTGATATTTCTAACAGAGATCTCAACAAAACAGGTTCCACAGATAAAGTCTTAGCAAATCTCCGTGAAATAAAAGAATGTGTTGCACCAGTATCAAATAGAACGAAAGTTGGCAAGTCGAATATAACAAGAGTACCTTCAACGAGTCCACCGTCTTTGGCGATATCTGCTTCCTTAGCATGGAGAGCTTGGAGCCTGCCCTGAGGCTTCTTGAAATTCAGAGGTTTTGCTGGGATAGCTTGCTCTGATAATAAAGGACAGTTTGGGATACGGTGCTCTTTACTTCCACATCGCAGACATGCGCCTAGCTTGCGCCAACAATCTTCCATCTTGTGACCAGGACGATCACAATACTTGCAAATACCCTTGAAAGGTATCGAAGAAATAAGCTTCTTGTCTTCTTGTCTCGGCATCTTGCCTTTCCACGAACCAGATCCAGAACTAGAACCAGAACCAGTAAAGGATCTTTTCTTGCTAATGTCAGTGCCAGGCTTAACATTCTTGAGTGCCTTCGGTTGCTCTTTCTTGTTACCACCACGAATTCTTTCGGTCATTTCCAAGGTATCTTCCAATACTTGTGCTTTCCTCACCATCTCGGAATATGTAGTTATTTCCAGTGGTGCCAATTGATTAATATAGTGAAGCCGAAGACCATCGAGAAAACGCTTCGCCTTCATTCTCTCAGTCGAAATGAGATGTCTCGCATATCGAGAAAGCCGTGAAAACTGAGCTTCATATTCTGATACTGATAGACTTCGCTGCTTCAGGACTGCGAATTCCGCGGCCTTCTTTTCTTGCACGCGATCAGAAAAATATTTGTCATTGAAATATTCCTCGAATTCCTCCCACGAGACTTGTTGATCACCGAGAGTCGGTTTAACAGACTCCCACCAAGCACGCGCATCACGCTCCAGTTGGAATATGGACAAAAGAACACGCTCTTGGTCGGTGCATTGCATGACCTCAAAAATCCTTGCCATCTTGTTGAGCCAATTCTCGGCTTCATCGGGATCAGTCGAACCAGCGAATCTAGGCGGGTTCATTCCTCGGAAATTCCGATACAAATCACCGGTGCCATGAGCTGCGCCATGAGGTGCCGCTCCAGCTCCTGCCTGAGCCAGTGCATTCAAGGCTTGCGTAAGTCCTTGAACTGTACGCTGCAAGTTCCTCATCTCAGCACGATTGGCTGCCATTATCAGTTAAGTACCTATAAAATAATTACTCGGATTATTTATGAGAGAAGAATTTATGAGAGCAGAACTTCTTGAAGAGAAGAGAAGAACTAGAGAAAAGATTACGATTACGGCTAATGACTTAACCCAGATTTCTACCCATTCTCACAAGGTCAGGTTTTCTTAAACTTAGCCCTAGAACTTATAGAACCTATACCTTAGAGAGAAGAGAAGAGACTAGACTCTAGGTCTATGCGACTTGGCTCTGATACCAACTAAACTGTCACGCCCCGATGCGGAAACTCGGGACGTACAGTTAGGGACAAGCGAGCAAGAATATAAATAATTCCGAACCATTGCAACCATTGCACAAATGGTTGGAAAAGATAATCATCAGAGTTTTATTGATAATAAAGTTGAGTACAACTGGGTAGAACAACTATATCCAAATAATATTCAAAATACTAGAACAACCTCTCACTAATACTAAGGGTACAAACTGACTCAATCAACTAAAACTAACACTCGAGTCACTCCAGTCCATCCCCGATATGATCATCACCTGGAAAGGGGGAAACAACAGTAGGAGTGAGCTAACGCGCTCAGTAGATAACCATAAGCAGATATAAGTGATTAACCAATTATTACAGTTTATATGAATGTAGTAAATAAAGAATGACGATACGATAAATGAAACAATGTAAAGAAATATCTTACAAGGTCAAGAAATATGACAATTACCACAAGTAATGAACAAGTAGAGCAAGTAATAATAGAGAATTGGCCAGTATTCAAGTATGTTACACATGTAACCAAATAACCACGCACGATTCAAGTATCAAGAATTTGTTCTAGACGTAACATGTCAAGTCAAGTATTCGGGTGCAATGTCTCACCCTGTCACAAACATCCCATTGGGCTCACTATCTTTTCGGGCGCTCACCCCAGGACCAGACCGGGCCCTTATGATGCGTTGGCATTTATTTCGTTTGGATCTACGATCCCCCGTCTAGACATAGTCATTTATGGCCAATATAATCAGTAGAATTTCTGTCAAGTACAAGATGTAAAGGATGACACTTGTCTCCTTTGATTCAAGAGTATAAACACGACGAGAAACCCAAAACTGAGGGTAGTCGTACGGCAAAACACCGGGCCGTACTCACGCGAGTAACGAGTCACGGAGTCAAGAATGAACGGTTGACAGTAAGCCGTTCGAGAGAAGAGAAGTAAGTTCCGAAGAACGAATATACGGACCGTACGAGGCCGTATTCCAGATATACGGTTCTAGAGAATCCGTATTAAGTATAAGTGATAGTAATTCTATTCATAAGCTAAATTATGCAAAATGGCTACCGGGTCACCAATGACAATTAAACCAATCAGATTATGGTTCAATGTCCAATGGTCGATTCCGGGCTCAAATATGACCGAAGATTAACCAAGGATAATCGGTCATTTATCGAGTTAAAACGATAATGATCGGGCCATTTAAAAGACATACGGTATACAATATACCATATAAGCCAAAAATTTGCCCATTTATACTCAAGTAGTGAAACCAGCGATTAAATCATGTAATCCACTGTTTAACCATGGATAAAATTATCTCACGGTAAAAATTCATCCCACGGTAAAAATGGGAATTTACCGGATAGAGTGTCCGGTTCAAATTATAATTTAATCGTCCAAGACTTGTCATAAGTCAGCCATAGGTTAATGGTCTACGGTGATTTTACAAAATTTTACCACGGTAAATTTTTAACCAAATTACATGCGATTTACTAAGATTAATCATCATGATTTAACAATTAACAAAAGTAAATATTGCATATAACTGAAATTTAATCATCTATTTACTCTCTCTCTCTCTCTCTATATATATATTTGTTAAATGGGTTAATCATCTTACTGATTAACACTGATTAACGTTGCTTATATCTACTTCTGATGCTAATTTCATGCTAAATTGAATTATAATCTTCTTACTGATTAACACTTAACACTGATTAACGTTGCTTACACTAATTTAACACGTGATTGTATCTGATTCTGATGCTAATTACATGCTAAATCGAATCACTTATGCTAATTACATGCTAAATCGAATCATAATCTTCAATAATTTGATGTCAAACTAATTTAACAACGTGCTCTCTCATTCTATGTATTTAAACTTGAAGTTCGGCCTTGGTTACCTACCTTAAATCGAAGAATAAGGAAGATACGGAAGAAGAAGAACAGTACTCCTCCTAAGCTTAAGCTTCATGCGATTTCCTTCCAGCAGCAACTTAACAGAGATAGGAAATAGGAAGAGGCAAAGCCTCCCTATTTATAGATGACAGAAGGTTATAGATGACAGAAGGAGAAACGTGAGGCTCCTTCCAAGCAAGGTGGACACAGCGCTGCGGGTGGCCAGAAATGTTGACGACGCGTTTAAGCCGACTAAACACGTTTCAACGTGTTTTTGTTTAGATAAAGATTAAGCTTAATTAGCTTAATAATATTTAGCTTAGCTTAAACAGGTTTAAACTAGAACCTCCAATTAGTCTTAACTAATGATTTTTAATGAGTTAGTCGAAGAAGACAAAAATGTTACATAACTAATCAGAAACCCATTTGTTATTTTTATGGATTTTTTTTTATCATGAGGTTGAATTTTTATTCGTACTAATCTTAGGATGAAAATATTAATTAATGTAATTTCATCGGTGTGGTAGATAGATCGAGTTACGGATTTTTACTAAGAATACTCAAGATGACAAAGTTGCTAATAACAATATGCTCTATCAAATATGATTTTTATAGATTTTTCTAAGGTAGTCGTATTTTCGTGTGAATAGTGTTTTCCGCATTTTTAAGTCAGGCTTAAATCACTGATTAAGCCATGTAAATGATTTTATTAGGGTCAGGCACAGAAGACCAAAGCGTTTACCATGGTGTTTACTAATTAACTACTATTTTTTTAAAATTTTTATATGATAGTCAAAATCTTTACTATTTACTATTTGCCACAACACTATTCAAAATTTACTATTCACGAAATTTAATATTTTGTATAGAAAATCGGGGTCTTACACTTCCACTCCCCGCTGCTACTTCTGCTCATTTGCCTAAAGGGAGACGCCCTTCCGTTTCTCCTTGGACACCCAAGCCCAACGCTTCTATCCTGAGGCCCCTTGAGTCTCTCTCCATCCTACCAAGATTTCCTTCGGCCTAGCCAACCAGCATCCCAGGTCCACCCTTAGCCCTTCTGGCCGACATGCCCAGCCTTCCACCTTGCCCGGTGCACTGTGGTTCCACCAACCCGACACACGCTGAACCCCCAGCGGCACACCTTGGCTCTCCGTTCCCCGGCACAGCCCCCGCTCAAACCCAGCCCAGCACAGGCCCTACCCACCTGGCTCGGCACAGGCCCTACCCGCCTGGCTCGCCGGTGCACCCTCAGCCCTCTCTTCCCTGGCACACCCGTGCCTTCTTTGCCCGGCACACTTTGTACTTCTCAGCCCGGCACACCCTGGCCACCCTCAGCCCGGCACAGCCTCCCTGGCCGGTGCAGTCCTCGACCCCTTTATCCCGGTACACTTGCTACCTCCTCTTACCCGGTGCACTCCAGCCTGCCTTAGGCGTGGTCCCCATTCGTTGATTTTCCCGGGCTTTCCGAAGTTTCATTAAAGGTGTTGTTGCCCCTGGCACACACCTCAAACTGACGGGTTCCGCCACTCCATGTGGGCGCGTTCCCTTTATTTCCCTTCCCATCCGGGTCAAGGGGAGATGCTGTCGAATTTTCGTCAGAAATAAGAGCACATTAAAAGATAAAAGTAAGCGACAAACAAATGAAGTAAAAATAATAAAACACTTCAACTGAAACAAGAGAACCACGGAGAGCCCGAATAACTGAACACAATACATCCTTATGACGGACCGATGAACACAACCCCAAACATGACTTACGTGAACAAAAAAAAACCAAATGAAGAACCCCTGCATGCATTTCACAAATAAGAAGAAAACCCTTCCACACATCCCCGGTGTGCGTCAACCTTGGCCAACCGGCCCCTCACACATCTCACATGTGCATAAACCTGGGCAGACCTCGCCCATCATACACTCCACCGTGGCCTACCCGGCATACCTAGCCCCAGGCTTTCCCCGGTACACCTAACCCCAGGCCTTGACCTCCCTGCCCAGCACACAGCCTGGCCATATCGCCCGGTGCAGTCCCAGTGCCATTCACCCGGCACACCCTTAGCCTCGCCTGCCACCGGCAGGCCCTCAGGGCGCTTCGCCCGGCACGGCCTTGACCTCCCTACCCGGCATGGCCTTCGGCCGTTACCCGGCACGCTCCAACCACTGCCTTGCCCGACACGCTCCCTAGCTGCCCCAGCCCAGCACACCTTGGCCTGCCCTAGCCTGGCACGCCCCAACCTGCTCCACCGGCACGCCCTAACGCGCTTGGCCCGACACACTCCCAGCGCACCTGTCCGGCACGCCCTTGGCCTCCTTTGCCCGGCACAGCCTTGCTCCCGTTTAACCGGCACACTCCGTGGCCTCCCTTGCCCGGCACGCCCTCAGGTGCCCTTACCTAGCACGCCCTCACGCCCCTCATCAGGTGCACTCCTGGCGCGCCTTATATATATATGTATATGTATATATATATATGAATAAACGAAAGAAAGGAAGATAAAGAAAACACATAGTAATGAAAATCATGATAATAACAAAAAGAGCATTAACAAAAAGAATGAAACGAATAAATAAATAAATAAAGGGGACATAACGCACATGCGATTAAAAAAGGGAATCCATGAATAACATAAAAAAATAAATAAACGGATACATAATAACAACAATAGAAAATAACAATGAACAAATAAATCATAACAAATGATAATAATAATAATAACAAACTGAAAGAAAATAATAATAAATCAATATACCATAACGAAATACTAATAATAATAAAAAAACTCACGAGAAAGATAATAATGAATAAATGAATCATAACAAATAATAATAATAATAATAAAGAAAATAATAAAAAAATAAATAATAATAATAACAAACTCACCAAAAGATATATAAAATAACAGAAATAATTAAAATCCAAATAATAATAAAATGATGATCCGCCATGCAGCCCCATCTCTCCTGCGACCCGGTGCTGAAGGAACAACAATGCCGCCCTTCTAGTTCGGGTTTGAGTCTTGGGAATTATCCCGAAATAGCCACGACCTGACCTCGCCTCGGGCCGATATTACGATTAAACCGGACTCGTTTCTCGGGCCGGATCCCTTCCGAGCCACTACTAAAATTACCGTACGTTCGGCAGACATTGAACGGGTTCACCTCGATTTCTGCTGCGTTTCTATTACGGACATGTGTCCGAACATGAAAAAGTCCATGAGTGACTGATATGGCCGACGGCTCCCATCCCGACAGGGTCGTAACCCGGCATTGCTCTGGGTCGATAGTCCCTCAAATCGAATTCATTCTAACAGGATTCGTTCTCGCTCTTGTATTGAAGTTGCCTCGAACTCGGCATATATTGGTACGGGGTTGTTTCTATCTACGCCGTACCTTCGATATGGACCTTTGTCTGAATATAAAGTGGTCCGCGAGTGACCGACAAAAAATCCGAATAGAACGAGATGGCTCCTGTCATCCTTGGACCCTACATATGGGATTATCAATAAGGCCTTCGTGGGCTATGCTGGGACCTCGGGTCCGTCCCGATTATGGTCACTGTCTGACCCATATCCTCGGCCTATAGCCTGCTCCCTTTGAACACATTTTTGATTTTGGAATCTAGTCCCGGGACTCTTCCTCGCTGCCCTCCAGCATCGAGAACATTAATGATGCCCACGCAAGCCCCTTTTGGACCGCGGGAGGCGCCCCTGGCATAGTCCTGACTCGATCCTGCACCGGGCCAATAAACTCAGTGGTTTCCTGCTACACTAACTGAGATTTAACCGAATGTTTTCAGAGTCTCAGAATAATATGTTTGCCATGTCCCGACATACATATGTTCTAAGTCCTTCTGCGACGATTACGGTATTCTCAATCTGGACACCCGTCCGAATATTAAACGGTCTCCCGAATGACCGACATGTTTCGAACGTCCGCTTCCCTAGACATAGGGCTTTCCATCCGATTCAAGGGATATTCCCTAGTTGCCCCTTGGCACCGGAAATATTAATGAAGTTCATGCAAGTCTTGTTTCGACCGCGGGGGGCCCACCACAGTATGGTCGCGGCTTGCTCTTGCACCGGGCCAACAGATTTACTGGGTTTTGACCGCTCTAATCGAGGCTCAGCCGAACGTTCTCCGCTCTTCCGAACAATAGATTTGCCATACCTCGGCATACATGCGTTCCGGTTTTCCCGCGACAACCGCGATCTTCTCGAGCCGGACATTCGTCCGAACATTAAATGGTCAGTACACGACTGACATGACCGCGAATGGTTTTCTTCTCGCCCTCGCGCGAGGATTTCAATATCTTGTAATAGACATTTCATTCAATTAATTCCCTGGCCATGAGGCCCTGAATCCCGGCAATTAATCAAGGGTGTTCCCTCGTATGGGGGATGTAAATGACGCCATGACCTTTATGGCGCGGCGGGTTTTGGTCCCGACACGAACTACACAATCGTCTAACGAAGTCAGATCGAGTGAGCCATGGGCTCTTCGGGGCCCGAACAAATTGTCACTTTGTGACTGACACGCCCACTCACTTAATAGACGAATCAACCATTCCCGAACAGATGACCTTCGAATGAAAAGTGCGTTCACAAGTCTGGCACGCCCGGTGGGACCTAAACCACCCTTCATCTCTTCGCCGGGATTTAGGGCCTCATGGCCTCCTAATTAACGATGTTTGCCTACTTTGATGAATGGCAGGTGCTGTCTTTGCCAGTCCTATGGGGAGAAAAGCCAAACTCGGTGCAGCTGCCTTCGTGGCCTCGAGGACGCTGCTTCGGAGTATATGCAGCTTCCAAGAATCATGGGGGCTGTTATAAAAAAAAAGGAGAAGAGAAAGAGAAGAGAAGGGAGGGGAAATCAAACCCCCCTTTTCCTCAAAAAGAAAGAGAAGAAAAGAAGAAAAGAAAAAAAGAAGAAAAGAAGAAGAGAAGAAAAGAAGAAAAGAAGAAAAGAAGAAAAAGAGAAAAGAAAGAAGCAAAAAAAAAGAAAGAATTGGCAAGAGAGGGTTGTACGGCCACGTCCGTCGAGACCCGTACTAAACAAAGATTACCATTGTGGGGTTGATGCGATGGGGCGAACCACTCATCCCCTCCCTGAGGGGGTGAGCGCTCTCCTGCACCTCCACCCTGGTCAATCATACAAGAAGAAGAGAAGAGAAAAAAAAGAAAAAAAAAGAGAAAAAAAAGAGAGAGAAAGAGAGAAGAAAGGAAGAAAAGTTGGCCAGCATCGCCGACTAAAAGAGCAAGAAGAAATCCAGCATCCCGCCCGACTCTAGGAGGCTCCGAGTCTGCGGTGCAATGACCCCGCTCGTTCCTCCTTCCTACTGCCTCCATCCGGCATAAGACGGCCCCTCGAGTGGCTGTTAAAAGACCCAGCGAGCCACAATTGTAGCTTGGTGAATGGATGCCCGCTGTGGGGAATGCTTTATAGCAATGAGGCCAAGCACGGCCTCCACTCCCGAAGAGAGCATGCATATACCCCGCCATGGGGGATAAGAAGAAGATATATACCCAGCTACGGGGGCATAAGAGGTAAAAAAAGAGATACACCCCATTCCCAGGGGCACATGAAGAGAACCCGCCCCGACTGAGTGGCACAAAGCAAAAGCTACACCCCGGCTTCGGGGTATTTGAAGAAGAATCTTCCCTGACCTGGGGACATAAGAAGAAATAGAGTTGCACCCCGGCTTAGGGGCATTTGAAGAAGAGAAATACACCCCGATATGGGGGCACATGAAGCAAAAGACATACCCCGCCATGGGGGCATAAGAAGAAAAGAATTCACCCCAGTCTGGGGACACACAAAAGGAGAAACTCACCCTGGCTTAGGGGTATATGAAGAAGGAACGTAGCCCGGCCTGGGGGCATATGAAACAAAAGCACACCCCATGCTAGGGGCACATGGAGAGGAATGCACCTCGCCTTGAGGGGCGCAAAAAGTAAAAGAACACACCCTGGCTTAGGGGCATTTGAAGAAGAAACATACCCCGCCGGGGTGCATGAAAGTCATGAAGAATACGCCCCGGCTTAATGGAATTTGAAGAAGTCACATCCCACCTCGGGAGCATGAGAAGCAGCAAGAATACACCCCGGCCTAGGGGTATTTAAAGAAAGAATATATCCCGCCTGGGGGGCATAGAAGCCGTAAAGAATATGCCTCGGCTCAGGGGCATTTGAAGAAGCTACATCCTGCCTTGGGAGTATAAGAAGAAAAGAGTCCACCCCATCTTAGGGGTATTTGAAGAAGAAACGCACCCCGCTATGGGGGCATAGAAGCCATAAAGAATACGCCCCCCGTCTTAGGGGTATTTGAAGAAGAAGGATACCCCGCCTCGGGGGACATTGCAAGCAGCGATACACCCTGCTAGGGCGCACAGGATGCAAACCACACCCCACCCCTGGGGACACATAAAGAGAGTACACCCTGCCATGGGGGCACATTAAGAGAATCCACGCCGACTCGGGGGTACATGAAGCAACAAAGAATACACCCCGCCATGGGGGCACATGAAGAGAATCCACCCCGACTCGGGGGTACATGAAGCAACAAAGAATACACCCGCCTTAGGGGAATCTGAAGAAGAAACATACCCCACCTGGGGGCATAGAAGCCGTGAAGAGTATACCCCGGCTTGGGGGCATTTGAAGAGAGTCCACCCCGGCTCCGGGGCATTTGACGAAGAAATACACCCCTGCTCCAGGGGCATATGAGACAAAACTATGCCCTGATTTAGGGGCATTTGAAGCAAGGACCTCACCCCGCCTCAGGGGGCATAAGAAGCGAAAGATATACCCCGACCTGGGGACACATGAAGAGCATCCACCCCCCCCTCTGGGGGCACAAAAAAAGAGATACATTCCGCCCTTGGCGCATAAGGAGCAGAAGCATCTATCCCGACCCGGGGCACAGAAGCGAAGAGACATACATCCCGACATGGGAGTATATGAAGAAAGGTATGCCTCACTCTCGGGGCATTTGAAGAAGAACTACCCCCCCCCCCCCACTCTGGGGTAGAAGAAGCAGAAAAATCTACCCCGACCGGGGGCAGAACAAGCAACAAAGATATCCCCTCGTGCCGAGGACATATGAAGAGAAGCACTCCTCCGCCTTCAGGGGTAGAAGAAGCAGAATTCACCCCCGCCATGGGGGGGTTTAAGAAATAAGAGACATACCCCGTGCCAGGGGCATATATGGAGAAACTCACCCCGCCATGGGGGCATAATGAGCAGAAGAACTCACCCTGGCTTAAGGGTATTTGAAGAAGAAACATACCCCACCTGGGGGCATAGAAGCCGTAAAGAGTATACCCCGGCTTGGGGGCATTTCAAGAAAGCTACACCCCGGCTTGGGGGAATTCGAAGAGAGCTACACCCCGATCTGGGTGGCATAGAAAGAGAAGAATACACCCCGCCTGGGGGCACATAAGCGAAGAGGCAAAACACACCTCTTGGGGGGGGGACGCATACGAGGTAAAGCTACACCCCAACGTGGGGGCACACTAAGAGAAATACACTCCAACGCGGAAGCATTAATGAGAAAAGAAGAGAAGAAAAGAAAGAAAAGAGACATGAGGCATACGTGGTCTACGAACCCGCCTCTTTACGAAAAGGGGGGGGACAGTCGTGAGGCAAACGTGGTCTTCGAGCCCGCCTCATCACACAAAAGAGGAAGAGAAGAAAAAAAGAGACATGAGGCAAACATGGTCTTTGCACCCACCTCTCCACAAAGGAAGACGAGAAGAAAAAAAGGGACATGAGGCAAACATGGTCTTTGCACCTGCCTCCCTGTAAAAGAAGAAGAGAAGAAGAAAAAGAGTAATTACGAGATAAACATGGTCTTTGCACCTGCCTCTCCACAAAAAAAGAAGAGAAGAAAAGAAAGGAAAGATACACGAGGCAAACATGGTCTTTGCACCTTCCTCTCCACACAAAAGAAGAAGGGAAGAAAAGAAATAAAAGAGACATGAGGCAGACGTGGTCTTCGAACCCGCCTCCTTACATAAGATAAAAAAAAAAGAATAGTCATGAGGCAGACGTGGTCCTCGAACCCGCCTCATCGCACAAGAGAAGAGAAGAAAAGGAAGAAAAGACACGTGAGGCAGACACGGTCTTTGCACCCGCCTCTCCACACAAAAGAAGAAGAGAAGAAGATAAAGAAGAGTCATGAGGCAAACATGGTCTTTGCACCTGCCTCTCTACAAAAGAAGAAGAGAAGAAGGAAAAAAGAGACGGGAGGCGAACATGATCTTTGCACCTGCCTCTCCGTAAAAGAAGAAGAGAAGAAGAGAAAGAACAGTCATGAGGCAGACGTGGTCCGCACAAGAAGAAGAGAAGAGAAGAAAGAAAAGACACACGAGGCGAACATGGTCTTTGCACCCGCCTCTCCTCACAAAAGAAGAAGAAAAGAGGAGAAAGAAGAGTCACGAGGCAGACTGTTACCCCCGACCTTCGGTCATCCAACAAATAGAAACCAACTAAACCTTCCACCGACGGGGCGTTAAACCGACTAGACCTTCTGCCGACGGGGCGTTAAACTGACTAAACCTTCCGCCGACGGGGCGTTAAACCAACTAAACCTTCCGCCGACAGGGCGCTAAACCAACCAACTTTTAGCCATCGGGGCTTCAAGCCGACAGCTACCCCTTCATCGGCCTTTGGGTCAACGGCTATCTAATTATAGGCCTTCGGGCCGACAACTACCTCATCATCGGCTCCTAGCCGACAGCTACCTCATCATCGGCCTCTGAGCCGACAGCTATATAATCATCGGCCCCCAAGCCGACAGCTGCCTCATCATCGGCTCTTGGCCGACAGCTACCTCATCATTGGCATCCCAGCCGACAGCTTCCCAGTTAAAAAAATAGACCTCTATCTTTGGTTCGGATCCTTCCCCGGCTAGAGAACAATAGAATAAAACTTCCGTTTTGGTTCGGACCCTTCCCCCAGCCAGGGAACAAAAGGGGACCCTTCTCTTCGGCTCTCATATCCTGCTACCCGATGCCCTTTGGCTCAGCCATTTCGGCCAAGGCCCACTATCAGGATTAATCCACCCGTCCCACTACGCTCTCCGATATCTTTTGACTTCACAGCCGACTTCTAACATCTCCCGGCGCATTAACCCGCTCCCAATATCACTTGGCTTTCTAACCTACTTTTCAATATCTCAACTTCGGCTTGTAGCCTTCTTCCCATAATTTCAGCTCTTGCAGCCCACTTCCCAATATCTTTGGCTCTGGCAGCTTGCTTCCCAGAATTCGGCCTTCACGGCTCGCTTCTCATAACTTTGGCTTTATAGCCTGCTTCCCAATTTTGGCTCTTACAGCCTGCTTACCTTTGGCCTTCGTGGCCTGCTTCCCATAACTTTGGCTTTTATATCCTGCTTCCCCAATTCGGCCTTCACGGCCCGCTTCCCATAACTTTGGCTCTTGTAGACTGCTTACCTTTAGCCCTCGTGGCCTACTTCCCAACTTTGGCTCTTGTAGCCTACTTCCCTTTGGCTTTTATAGCCTGCTTCTCAACTTTGGCTCCTGCAGCCTGCTTACCTGTGGCCTTCGTGGCCTGCTTCCCAATTCTGGATCTCATAGCCTGCTTCCCAGAATTTGGCCTCCACGGCCCGCTTCCCAATGTTGGCTCTTGCAGCCTGCTTCTCTTTGGCTTTTATAGCATGCTTCCCCAATTCGGCCTCCACGGCCCGCTTCCCGATTTTGGCTCTTGCAGCCCGCTTCCCAACTTGGGCTCTCGCAGCCTGCTTCCTTTTGGCCTTTATGGCCTGTTTCCCCAATGTCCCTCGGCTTCTATAGCATGCTTCCCTGGTCTCCTTTCGGCCCTCCGTGGTCTGCTTCCCTAATACATTTACTATCACTACACTTATACTTAACAACTATATGTTTTTACGCAAAAAAAAAGCAAAAAGCAAAACAAAAAAAATTTTGCTCGGCTGCCCTGCTTGCATGCTTGCTTATAATATAGAATAATACACATCCTTGAAATTTTCTAGGACCGTGTTTCCTTGCTAAATAATAATATCGCCCCGATTCTGGATGCACCCGCGTCACGGCGTACGCTCTAAGGGAACCCAACTATGGCGGGTGCACACGTCAAGGGGAAGAGTCATGGCTGAATCGCTAAGCCCAACTCACAAAATAAACCTGAGGCAACGCTCCCACACTTAGCACTTAATGTGTTCAATAGCCTTTGACTATAGGGATTGCCCGAATTTCTTCTTAGCACTCTACGGAGACTTGAATTTCTACACTCGCGTGAAAGGTAATCGTGAGGAAAAAGCTGCCTACCCCCACTGTAAAAAAAAAAGAAAAGAAAGAAAGAGAGAAGAGAAAAAAGAAGAGAGAGAGAAGCGCGAATCCAAGTAGCCGAGAATCCCCACTGAAACAAATGAGGAGACTCACGCGAAATGGTGAAGCGAATTACAATAAGGATGAATCCTAGTAGCCGAGAATCCCCATTGAGACATATGAGGAGACTCGCGTCGAACGGTAGAATCCGCAATTGAATTATAATAAGGGTGAATCCTAGTAGCCGGTAATCCATATTGAGACATATGAGGAGACTCGCGTCGAACGGTGGAATCCGAAATAGAATTACAATAAGGATGAATCCTAGTAGCCGAGAATCTCCATTGAGACACATGAGGAGACTCACGCCGAACGGTGAAATCCGCTACCAAAATAAATAGATGGGGGCTGGGTGAAGCTACCAAAATCGAGAGCCTGAAACCTATGTGTCGGCGCTAGAGCGATCCTCGAGTGTCACTAGGAAAACCTACATATCCCTATGGTTAGGGCTCTTTGCTCACACATTTGCACTGCCACACCATAGAGAATTGCTTCGGGTGAAATGCGTGAATTTAGGCTATGCGTGCAAGACATGCGATATCCTCTTGACGGGTGCACCACCCCTCAATTGTGCCTCGCGGCCCGCACCGCATCTACGAATCACGGGTGACGTCCCTATCCTATCCTCTATAGAGGGAGCTGCCTTACTTATATTTATGTTATGCATGCTAATGAATGCTTGCATGCTTTAAAAAAGAGAGAGAAGAAAAAGAAGGGAAAAAATGATATAAAAAAACAACATAAAAAATAATAATAAAAAAATAATAAAATAACAAGAATGTGTGTATGCAATAAACTCGATTCCGGCCATCAAAGCCTACTTTCCTAGCTCCGGCTCGTAGAGCCCAATCTTTGCCCCCATGGCCTACCTCTTACCCTCGCAGCTCGTTAATCCCCAACTTCGGCTATTTAAGCCCGCTCCCAGCCTTGGCTATTTTGAACCTCCCTTATCGGCTCCTGAGCCGACAACTTTTCAATCATCGGCCCCTGAGCTGACAGCTTTTTAATCATCGGCCTTCGGGTCGATAGCTTTTCAATTATTGGCTCCCATGCCAATAGCTTTCAATCATCGGCCCCTGAGCCGACAGCCTTTTAATCATCGGCCTTTGGGTCGACAGCTTTTCAATTATTGGCTCCCATGCCAACAACATTCAATTATCGGCCCCTGAGCCGACAGCTTTCAATCATCGGCCTTCGGGTCGACAACTTTTCAATTATTTTCTCCCATGCCAACAACTTTCAATCATCGGCCCCTGAGCCGACAGCTTTCAATCATCGGCCCCTGAGCCGACAGCTTTCAATCATCGGCCTTCGGATCGACAGCTTTTCAATTATTGGTTCCCATGTCAACAACTTCCAATTATCGGCCGCTGTGCCGACAGCTCTTATATCATTGGCATCCACGCCAGTAGCCACCCGGAGTTCTTCAAAAAAAAAGAAAGAAAAAAAAGGAAGAAGAGAAGAAGAGGGAAAGAAAGAAAAAAAACAAACAACAAAAAAGAGAGAAGAGAAAAAGAGATAACAAAAAAGGAGAATAAAAAAAAGAAGAAGAGAAGAAGAGAAAAGGGAGAAGAAAAGAAAGAAAAGAGACGAAGAGAAGAAGAAACCAACAAGCCATGTCAGCTCCCAGCGCCCTGCCGGCACTGGCGAAGAGACCAAGAGATCAACAGACCGTGTCAGCTCCCGACACCCCGTCGGCATTGATGAAGAGACAAAGAGACTAACATACTGCTTCAGTTCCCGACAGCCCGTCGACACTGATGAAGAGACCAACATACTGCTTCAGTTCCCCACACCCCGTTGGCACTGATGAAGAGACCAACATACTACTTCAGTTCCCGACACCCCGTCGACACTGATGAAGAGACAAAGAGACCAATATGATGCTTCACTTCCCGGCATCCCGTCGGCACTGATGAAGAGACCAATACACTACTTCAGTTCCCGACACCCTGTCGGCACTGACGAAGAGACCAAGTGATCAACAGACCATGTCAGCTCCCGGCACCCTGTCGGCACTGGCGAAGAGAAGAAAAGACCAACACATACTATGTCAACACCCGACACCCTGTCAGGCATTGGCGAAGAGCAGAAGAGAGAAACAAGCCACGTCGGTCCTCCGGCACCCTGTCGGCACTGATGAAGAGAAGAAGAGAATAACAAACCAAGTCAGCTCCTGACACCCCCTCGGCACTGACGAAGAGAATAAGAAACCAACAAACCAGGTCAGCTCCCGACACCCCGTCGACACTGATGAAGAGATGAAGAGACCAATGTACTACTTCAGTTCCCGGCACCCCGTCGGCACTAATGAAGAGACAAAGGGACCAACAAGCCACCTCAGTCCTCGGCACCCCGCCGGCAGTGATAAAGAGACAAAGAGACCACCATGTTACGTCCGTCCCCGACACCCCATCGGCACTGACGAAGAGAAGAAGAGACCAACATGCTACGCCAGCTCCCAAACGCCCAGAGCTAACCCACACAGAGATATTCATGGATCACCAGATATGTCCCGAGGATAAAGTTAAAGGGAGGTAGACTCCCTTATGTTCCATCGACTCGTGTCGAAGTCACAACGACGCGCCTCCCTCTTAGCTCCGGTGAGCTATGCCAATGCATGAGTGCCACCAGCTCCTGTGAGGGAAGAGTCAAACATTGCCCTAGGGCATACATGTGTAACGTGGAGAGGTCCGACCTCTCTCTTCCTTTCGGCTTTCATCCCGGCACTCCGTGGGTGATAGCCTATTTCCCTCTGGGCATGATCCAGACTATGGGGAGGTGCTGCCAAAATGTTAATCGGTGCTTTAAACCTCCGTCATGATCATGGCTCATCCTGTCCGCGATTGATATCCTCTGTTTCACCTTTCCCCTGAGTCTGATTATTTTCGAACCACCGATTCAGCGATATAGTTTGTTTCTGTGGTCGATGTTATTCTCTTATCTGCCTTCCGGACCTGGTATGAAGTTCAAAGTTATGTACATGAATATCTGTTTGCCTTATGAGGCCTCCTATTTTGGCGTTTAATCAAGGGTTGTCCTTCTTAGGAAGGGCGTAATTAACGTCATGGCCTTTATGGTATGACGGACTTCCGGTCCCGACTCGGACTTCACAATCGACTGACCAAGTCAGATCGAGCGCACAATGAAATCGTCACACATGTGACTGGCACGCCAATAAATAAACAACAGAAAGAAATAAGAAATAAAAAGAGAACAATAAAGTGCGTCCACAAGTTTGGCACGCCCGGTGGGACCGTGTCTCCCTTCATCTCTACGCCAAAATAGGAGGACCAGCGGGCCCCCCTCAAATTTCTGATCCTGTGCGCTTTCCTTATTTCCAGGAAGCTACAATGACTACTGGACTCATGTCCGTATGTTTCGACCAGCAACCGATCGATATGCATGTGCGAGAGGGCTACCTGGCGGTACCTCTTTCATTCGGATCAATGCCCCCTGCTGTCGGGCTGCCCAACTGTCTGGGCCTCGTCTTCACCGACCTTCTGCAAGTCAACAACAACGAGCAAGGCATTGCTGCAAGTGCCCCGATGAAGACTGCTGGTGAGAAGGCTAGCTTACCGGAGAAGACGACCTCGACGGCCGTCGCCTGCTATGTTCACCAAGTTCAAAGGAGGGACACGGTCCCCACTGCTGCCCAGAGGGGAAAGAGAAATAACCGGAGAAGCCGGTATGCTACGGCTGAGCGTCGTCTTTTCAATTCTGGGAAGACAATGATGATGGGCGATGTTAGGGTGAACCTCAACGGTCGCCCCAGAGAAGTCCGGCCGGACAGGATTGTCCCGACTGTCCAGACCGACAACAGGTCCGCGTTCTGGCCACTAGGAGGGCCAACTGGGAAGCTGATGAGAGGAAGCCGCTGGCGCCTAAGCCAGCAAGATATAAACAGGTCTGGCGACCAAAGAAGATTCAGAGCTGGGCCCCTGCTCGATATGAGGAGAAAGCTACCGAGGATGCTGTTGCCCACTTCAGGGCAGGAAGCAGAAGAGAAGAAAGAAACTACAGAAGAGGTGCTGTTGCTGCTTACCCCAAGGCTCGGGGGAGGAGAGATGAAAAAAATGATGAAGGAAGGAATCTGATTACTACTCGCCCCGTGATGAGGGGCAGAAGATATGAGAAGAAGGAAGACCTTACTGTCACCCACCCCAGGGCCAAAGGCAAAAGATGGGAAAGGAGCAACTATGCTGACACTGCCAACTGCTGCCAAGATGGCGATATGGGAATGAGTGAACCAGTCACGGTTGCCATTCCAAGAAGACCAAGAGCCTGTGCCAGACAGGCTGACATATTCAGATATTCCAAAGCCGAGCATTTGAATGCTCAGATGACAAGACTTGCTCATCAGCAGAAAAGCCAGGAAAGATTGATACTCCGACCAGAGCCGCGAAGGCACAATCCAGAGGAGATGAAACAAGTGGTCCAAGACTACTTCCACTACCTGGGGAACTCTGCCCTCGGTCAGCAAAGATTATCCCGTGCTCTGGGCACCGTGGATGAAGAAGAAGGAGAAGCCCTTCAAGAAGTGATGCTCGGAGTCTCCTCCTCCGATTCAAATGATTATGAAGAAGGTCGCGAGGCCGGATATGATAAAGAAGACCTGTGTAGGGAAGAAGCTGAAGAAAGAGTATCGGTCTTCGACCGACTCAAATACCCTGACCAGGCAAAAAGAAAAGTTTGCAGGCAGAAGGGAAGAATGCAAATCTTTGCCTGTAACATGGCTGGAATCGCCAGGGGGTAGGATATGCTACCAACTCAGCCAGATGAACTGCTCAGGCTGGCTACCAGACCAGGTCCCGTCACAAGAAGAGGTCAGGCTGCAAAAGATAAGATGAAGAATGATGATGAAAACCGCAAGATCACCACCATGACAGTCAATGTGGTGACAGTAGAAGAAGAAGACAATCCCTTCGTTGATGATGCTGAAGGGACTTCAGAAGATATACAGATCCCATCGACTCTGGATCCCATGATTCAGATGATGTTTAGAAGATATCAACAGGAGATCAGTGCTCTCAGAAGACAGCTAAATGAGAGGCATGAAGCCACACCGATCTCCAAGCAAGCCGAACCTGTGGGGCAAACATCCAGCTCAGCAGAAATGGCTGTCCCAACTAATCCTCTCCTAGCTGATAAGGGCAAAGCTCCAAGCCAGCCTATTTTGCAGCAAGCAGCAGCTCAGCCCTCTGCATCTCAGATGCAGCCCGTTGCACCCACCTTTCGCGCGACTGTGATGACGACTCCCTACAGCCAGCAACAAGCTCACTTCTTCCCAGAAGAGATAGATCCAGCCCTAGCCCACAAGCTGATGATTGAAAGAATTGTGGAGATGAAGCTGTCTGAGAAGACCAGTGATGGTGTAAGTACCTATGATGTGTACAAAGTACCGTATCCTCCCCAGTATGCTGCTAAAAGACTACCCCTAGGCGTCAGTAAGCCGCCGAAATTTGAGAAATTCAACGGCCAGGGCTCTCCCAGGGAGCACATTGCTTACTATACCACAATTATGGGTGACCTGGCAGCTGATGAAGCCTATCTACTTAAGTTCTTTGGCTCGTCCCTCACTGGGATAGCCTTTGAATGGTATTCAAGCCTGCTCGCTGGATCAGTGGTTGATTGGCCTGATATGCAAAGAAAGTTCCGCGACAGATTTCATGTCACGGAAATAGAAATTACAATAGCGGAGCTATATGCAACCAAGCAAAGGTAAGATGAAACAGCACTGGACTACATCAAAAGGTGGAGAAACTTAGCCATGAGATGCCGAAGACCTCCTCATCAGGAAGATGCAGTGCAGATATGTAAACAGAGCCTCAAGAGAGAGGTGCTAGAAAAGATGATCGGTGCAGATGTCAGAACATTTGACCGGCTAAACAATATAGTGGCGGAAGTCGAGACGTTCTTGTCCAAGCGTCCGACCGCCAATGCTCCCACTATGCCGAAGGGTAAAACCAATGATCGACGGTCATCACATACTGAGGCTAACGCCGTCGATTTCAGAACCTTCGAGCAACAGAAAGGGAAAAAGGAGGCAGATGAAGCTCCCCCGCCTGAGGGTGCAACAGAAAGAAAGGATAAGGTCTCTCTGAGAGACAAAATGAGAAAGGCTTACTCTTTTCCCAAAGATAAGACATCAGCACTATTTAACTGGGCATACAAGTTCAACAAGGTAACATTGCCTGAACCGAAGAGACCTACGGATGCAACAAAGAAAGATGATCCGCTGTTCTGTCCATTTCACCGTGCGCTGGGGCATGCAATTGAAGATTGTTATGTCTTCAAGGATATCATGGAAGGAACGGTCAAAAAGGGTGAGCTACAGTTGGGTGATTACCAGGTGAAGCCACCTCATCCGCATGAGCCTCCGCCCTGGAGGATGGCCGCCAATATGATTTCGGTCTATCAGCAGCTGCCTGAGGAAGCCGTTGAAGAATGTACCAGGCATACTTATGAAGCTTGCCTCCTCACCCCACTGAAAGATCAGGAAGGATGGCAGACGAAGCCCATAAAGAACAGAAAAAAGACTCTTGTAGCCAGCACCAGTGGGGCAACTATCCGGGGTGTCACCCCAAGGTCTGAACCTCCTCCAGTAAAGCCAGTATGGCATACAGCTAAGACCGGACCAGTCATCCAGATCCCTACTCACAACCGGAGGAGACAAACTCCCCTACCTGCACATAAAGAAGTAAGTCCTGCAGCCAGGCGTCTACAGCAGTATATCAATGAGCTCGATGAATATGAGCAGAAAAAGCCGAAATACCTGCTGATAAAAGACTGTATACTCTGGGAGCAGCTCGAAGAATTGAAAATTAAAGAGCAACCGGAGGCAGAACAAGAAAAAGCTGAAAATGAGCCCTTCTGGGGGCAGGAGCCAGCAAAGCCAAATTCCCAGAAGAAGAAGAGACGGCCCAAGTCCAAAAGGGAAAGAAAGTCACGACAGTATAATGCAACACTCTGTCGGTACTCTTTTCCTTGCCCAGGGAGAATGATGAGGATGAAGCATCAAATGCCCCGCTAGAAGCCAACCATGCTGAAGCCTCTACCTCAGCCCATGCAACACGTTCTGGGAAAAGATGGGGGCGCCCTGCCACCAGCTAATCACAATATTATGTTCAGAGGAGAACAGCCATACCAAATCTCAGAACCGGAGGTACGAGGTGTCCAGGTTCCTCCCCCTGCTAGCTTGTACCAAGAAAAAGAAGAGGCTCCTTCATTCCTGGAATTCTTGTCCAGTTTGGAAAATGAGCAACTAGCTCACACTGCTCCAGCTAAAAGCAATAAACGCCAGCAGGCTACAGTTAGGAAGCAGAAGCAGCATGAAGAAAATAAAGGAAGTGACCCTCTAGCAGAAATAGGGGTCGTTACTACAGAAGAAGCCTCCCGGGAAATCGATCAAGAGGATGAAACAGGCACTGGGCAGCAAAGGCCGCAGGCACACATGAACCTCTAAGACCCCGTTGGGTGGAGGAGATGAGACTGTCTAATGTCCGGGTGGGCAGCCGGATCATGAAAATGCTGAAGAAGCTCCCTACCAGGTTCTCCATCTGGGAAATCCTCTCTCTGAGTGAAGAGGCTCGCCAAGCCATTATGATGCCTTGCAGTCGCCGGCACAGTATGAAGCACTCTTGACAGAAGTGAATTCTGGTCCATCAGTCACATTCATAGAGGATGATATGCTAATCCCAAATTTCGGCCATAATAGACCGATGTATATGAGGGGTTCCCTGAACTGTCAGCCAATAAGCAGGATACTGATAGATCCCGGGGCTGCTGTGAACATTCTCCCATACCGCATCTATCAAAAATATTACTTTGATCTGCAGCTTACCAAGGTCAGAGACATGAAGATTGCAGGATTCAACCAAAAGTGTGAGACACCTCTTGGGGTAGCTGATTTCAACCTCACATTGGGAGACCTCACTACAGTGGTACGATTCTATGTGATCGACTCCAATACCACGTATAAAGCCCTGCTGGGGAGACTGTGGCTGCATGAATATCAAATAGTGCCATCCACGCTACATCAGTGCATCAAATACTGCCATGAAGGAAAAGAAGAAAGGGTGTTTGCGGATCTGCATCCCTTTGAAGTGTTCGAGTGCCATATGCTCGATGCATCCTACTACACCGAGGTGTCGCAAAAGTGCGAAGGGAAAGAGGCTGTGGTCAGTCATAAGAAGGCGGCGGCCAAGGCAAGAAATTGGTCTCCACCGCCACTCGAGGGCTACATCAAAAGGCATGAAGTATCTCACATCTCCTATGCCGATGACTTTGCCCGAATTACCCCTCCTAGCGTCCACCCAGATGATGCCGATGAAGAAATGAAACAAAAGTACACTCAAGTGGAGGTTCCGCAGGGTTTAGTCAAGCCCATCGCCAGCCTAGAGTACCAAACGGTGCTACTACTGAAGACTATGGGAATCCCTCGCTTCTGGGA
>JAHNEJ010002845.1:0-40503 GCA_022559845.1 Amorphophallus konjac | reverse complement strand
TAAGATCTCGAATCCAAATTGGAGATCATGTATTTCTCAAGATATCGCCTGGACGTGGAATACGAAGATTTGGTGTTAAAGGCAAGCTTACACCGAGATTTATCGGACCTATTGAGATACTAGAAAGAGTTGGCGAGGTTGCTTATCGCATCGCATTGCCACCTCAACTGTCTGAAGTACATGATGTATTCCACATATCTATGTTGAAGAAGTATGTGCATGATCCATCACATATTATTGAGCATGGAGATCTAGTGATCCAGAAAGATCTCACATATGAGCAGAAGCCCATACGAATACTAGATCGAGAAGTACGAATCCTAAGAAATAAGGTTATTCCCATGCTAAAAGTACAATGGAATAAGAATTCAGAACATGAAGCTACATGGGAGACCGAGGAATCAATGAGGAAACAATTTCCAGATTTATTTTAGAAGGTACGTACTCTACACTCTCCAAATGCAAATATATGATATGGAATTTGGGGACCAAATTCTTTTTAAGTGGGGGAGGGTGTAGCAACCCTGATAAATTTAAAAGGAATAAATAAATCAAAATAGATTAAAAGATTTAATAAATAAACGAAAGAGCTTGGAATAAAAATAATTAAAACCCTGATGGAAATAACGCCTCAGATAAAGGCGCTACTTTACAAGAAAACGCCCTTACATAAGGCGTGTTTTGAAGAAAGGACGCCCACACATTAAGGCGTCAAATTTCAAACGACCAAAATAAATAAAAAGGACAAGTTAGCGTAACGTCCCTTTCGTGGATGCGTTTTAACAAGTAACGACGCTTGACAAGGCGTCAATTTAAATTCGACGCCCTGACCTAGGTCGCTAATTCAGTTTGAGTTTCGTTCGACCCAGGAGTCTATCCAGGGTAAGGTGATAACTATGAGAAAGAGTTCGAATGTAGTAATAACTCTAATATGGAAGTATTACTTCCAATCAAACACTAACTCTATTAGGATTCTAGAAATCCTATAAATAACCTACTGCTTGAACCGAGAACGCTATTTGGCGTTCGGAGTATTCTAAGGTATGTGAAGAACAGCAGGTTCTTCTTGTATCTCTGTTCGTCCGATTATCGATTTCATGAAAGAATACTAAATATTCTTATTCTTCTTCTCTTCTTACAGGTTAAGAAGATTAACGGGTAAGTTTTTCTTTCCTCCACCTTCAGTTAAGTATTATGAACAAAAACTGATGTTTCTTCATCTTATTTCTCTGTAGAGAAGTCATCTTAACCTACTGAAGAACGTGGGTTCTTCATCGACGAACGTCTGCTTCTGATCGTGCCAAAAAGAGAACCTGTCGATACATCTACACCAAGACTTCTGCCCCTTTCATCCAACTCTGTTGATAGCAGAGTACCGTGTCTTCATCAGTTCTCCAGTTAATCATCATAAGGTAGGATTTTCTCATGGAACGTAGCCCAAACTACCATATAACTATAGATAATTATCATCGGTAGTTCATGCATATAGTTTTCATGCGTTCTGGTTATTTTCTACGGAATGTTTGAAAGAAACGACCCTAACAAGGGCGTTAATTTAAAAGACACGACCATGCCCAGGTCGTCAATTCCAGATTTGACGCCCTGCACATGGACGTTAATTCCTGTTAATTAATAAATAGCATGTTTAAAAAGTAATTATCAATGCAAACATGATTCTAAATTAATGCATGGTCAATTTCTTGTAATCCTGCTATTTTTCTGGTCCTGACTAGATACCATGTTCCTGAAATATTCATTACCTCGAAATTTATAAAATTGTAAATTCACGACCTTGACCAGGTCGTCTCTTGTTTAACTAACGCCCCAGACAAGGGCGCCTTTTTCCTGGTAACGCCCCTACCCAAGGCGCGTTTTCAACAAAATTACAGATTTTTAATATCCTGTAAAATAGCAATATTGGAAAGGATGACCTCTTTATATGTCGTCAAATTTAATATAAACGCCCCTGATTAAGGCGTTAATTTTACGAAAAATGACTTTACCAGAGTCGCTACTTTCTGCATTACTAATTTTTCCCGATTGCTGTTATCCGAGGGTTTCACTATATGTATATATATATATGTAGGCACTATTACTCCACTCCGTGAGTATAGTCCCACGTTTCATGATATTTTATCGATCACCCTTAAACTCTCATTGACATACAAGCTCTTCATTGGACATTCCGTTCCTTTGGACTAGCGAGTTAGTCATAGAGACCTCCGTAAGACTCCTCGTACCTTGGATTCCCTCAAGGTCGACTGAGCTAGTTGTATCCTAAAAAAATCCATTACACTATTGAATGCCATGTCCCTATAAGAGAAACATGGTATACCGGCTCTTATGATATGCAAAGAGTATATCATGAGAATTCTTAATGGGATGATGATATCATGCCATTTGTTGATGTTCTTGTGGACCTCAATTCTATAATAAGAATGAGGGTATCTTGCCTTTGATGTACTGTTCATGTGGACCTCAATTCTATATAAAGAATGTCCATACTTGTTTGTCATGGTACCCGAGTTAAGGGAACCTAATTCTACCTAGTTTCATCGTTCATCGTGATTGTACCGTTGTTATCGCCTATCTATGTCCAATATCGTATTTTTGAACTCCATTCTCTCAAAGTTATCCTACGTGTCTACAAGCTTAAATTGTTGAAATTCCCTATTGGCTATATATATATATATACAAGAGTGGATGTCAAATATACATGATAAATGCCTGCGCATATAGGGCCCGATCTGGTCCTGGGAGGAGCACCCGAAAGTACTTGTGCCCATGGGAGTTGAATGATAAGGTATCTGGCATTATACCGAGTGCATGACTAGCTTGATTGGACATTCCACATAAATCTTGTGCTTGACTCGTACTTGACTTGACATGAATTGCGTGACCCGAGAAAGGGTAATTACTTGCTTGCTTGATACATGATAGCCAAAGTTCTTGACATGACTTGCTAAAGAGTACTTGCTTGAATATCTTGTTATCTTTTCTTGAAAGCTCGTGACTAGTTCATCTTGCTGTCTTATTGATAAATTCTCTCTCTATCTTGTCGTTTTATGCGAGCATGCATAGCTATAGTACATTCATGAAAAATGTAATTACTTAAACCCCTTGCTAGTTCCTGAGATATAATTTCCTACTGAGCGTTCGCTCACTCCGTGTTTATCCCTTACTTTTTAGGTAATTCCGACGACGAGGGAAGTCAATCGGATGTGAATGGTCAAGAGTGAAAGAGCTAGAGCTTTTCCAAGTGTCATCTAGTCTTTTTCCTATTTTCTTGAGTCAACTATGTACTTTTCCTTTTTAATTGAATAGAGTATTGGATTTGTAATAGTCTATCCATTATGAAATAAAGGATTGGGTAATCTTTCTATTTTACGCATCTCTGTTTTAGTGTCGAATACACTACTACTCTGATTGACATGATTGATATAAACTCGTCGCGCATATCCGAGTACCTTCCGCGCTCGGGGCGTGACAACACCGCAACGTCTCCAGCCACCTCCAGCCCACCTCACCACAAAACCCAGCCGCGACTGCACCGCCGGACACCCCCCCCGAGCTCCCTTGCCACCGCGACCGCGCCAACGTCACCGCCGTCCACCTCCCACGAGCTCCCTCCACCGCACCCTCTCCGATCGCATTTCTCCCCTTTGCGCAGGCACCCCCTGCCACCGCCGTGGACGTCGTCGACCTCGCCCCGTCGTCACCGATGAGCCTCCACTGCATGCCGTTGCAAGCCGGCACCCTCTGCCACTCCTCACCTCCTCTTTCCCAGCAGCCCTCCCCCCTGCCGTGAAGCCCACCGGGAAGCCCTCCACCGCCGTCGTCATCGTCGTTCTCCACCACCACGCACCGCCTTACACCCTTCGGCCACCTTCCATGTCGACTTAACCACCACCTTTTCTCCTCCACCTCCGACTGTCGCAGAGCTGCCCACGTCCGCGTCCGAGCTCCATCGCCGCAGCAACCTCTGCATGCACCGTCCGTCGGCCGCCACTCACCTCCACGTCCGCCCACTGCCGCATGCACCCTCCGGTCACCTCCCCACACCGCCGCCGCGGAGCCCCCCAACGCGGACGCCCTCTCACGGTCGCCTCCCGTCGCCGGCCTCCCTCTCTCTCTCTCTCTCTCTCTTTCTCCTGTCCCTGCCGGTCCCTCTCTCTCTCCCGTTAACTCTCACTCACCCTCTCTCTTTCTCTCTCGCCGCGACGCGGCTCCCTCTCTCTATCTCTCTGCTCTCCGCCTCTCTCTCTCCCCCTCTCTTTCTCTTCCCCCCGACGTCTCTCTCTCCCCCTGCCGGTTCTCTCCCTCTCTCTCGTTCCTTCTCTCTCTCCCTCTCTCTCTTCTCACCGCGCCCCCCTCTCTCTCTCTTCTCTCTCTCGATCTCTCCCTCCTCTCTCCGTCTCACTCACTCTCTCTCTCTCACTTTTTAATTTTTTATTCTCTCTCTTTCTCTCTCACTCGCCTCTCTCTCTCTCTCTCTCTCCCTCCCTCTCTCCCATTTTTTTATTTTTTTAATCTTCTCTCACTCCCTCCCTTTCTCTCTCTCTCTCTCTCTCTCATCCCTTTCTCTTTTCTTTTCTTTTTTTTTACTCTCTCTCACTCTCTCTCCAGATCTCTCTCCTTTCTTTTTTTATCTTTTATCATCTCTCTCTCATCTCTCTCCATCTCGTTCTCCCCCCCTTCATTCGCTCTCTCTCTTTCCTTTTTTTCTCCCATATATATATATATATATATATATATATATATATATATATATATATATATATATATATATATATATATATATATATATATATATATATTATATACATAATATATATGTCACATATGTATCATATATATATATCTTATCCTTTTTCTTCTAAAAAAAAGTCTTAAAAATAAATAAAAAAAGAGGTTTCTCTCTCCCTTTCTCGTCTTCTTTCTCAAATTCTCGTTCTTTTATTTCGACCAGTTTATATATGTTTATAAATGTTTGTATTTACGTATATGTTAAATATCTTTAATATGTCTAAGTATATGTTTATGTAAATATACTTATCATTCATATGTATATGCTCGTGTGTGTATGCTCTTATGTCTGACTTAATTAGTTTCTGAAGGCCGCTCTTAGTCGTATTGTGTTCGTGCCGTTGAAGCCCCTCCCAAAGCTCGTCGCCGGTCTTCCCCAATAAGCTTTTCTCCCCCTTATTTTTATTTAGTCAATTAATTACATTGCATGCATCATTTAGTATATGTGCCATGCCTTTCTCTCCGAGAGGGTCTCGCTTGTGGGTGTTTTTGTGTGTTTGTGTATTTTATCATGACATTTCATACCTTTTAGTTCTAAAGGGGTTTTAAACACACCAACCAGGTACGTGTTCGTTTATGTAATTTACAGTTTCATTACCTAAGGATCGGTACTACACCGCCGTCATTCTCATTTAGTTTTTTTTTTCTCTGTTGTTCCTTGTGTAGGGGTAACCAGTTAAAAGGCCCTCTTCTTCGGCCTATCGAAAGAAGAGGAAGTTGGAGCCCACATAACCCCGTGTCAAAGGCGAAAGCGATCAATCCACTCAGGACCCTCGGTCCCTGGCGATCACAAAATTCCTAACGCGCGCTTCATTTTGATCATCTTTATTTTTAATAACACCCGCGGAGAGTTACTTCCCGCAGCGGTCATCTTCTTCTGTCTTTGGCCTCACCCGCGCGGAGGATTATTCCCCACGGCGGTTTCTGTCATTTACTTTCTGTATATCTAACTCCTAACTGGTGCGGTGGGTCACCTCCCGCGACCATTTCCATTTCAGTATTTTATTTTCTGCACTTTACTTTCTAACCCCTAACTATTTAATTTCAGCATTCCCCTATCATCACTTTAAAATCCCGTGGAGATCAACATCTCGTGGCGGTTTATTTGATCCCTTTTCCTTTCCTGTCACATATACTTATATTATAGTAAAGACCCCTAAGAGGCCACAGTCTCGTGGTGGTTTATATATATATATATATATATATATATATATATATATATTTATATTTATATTTATATTATTTATGTCACATTAAAGACCCCTCAGAGGCCACAGTCTCGTGGTGGTTTATATATATTTACATATATATATATATTCATTATTTATATTCTTTATGTCGCATTAAAAACCCCACAGAGGCCACAGTCTCGTGGTGGTTTCTATATATATATATATATACTTATACGTATTATTTATGTCACAGTAAAAACCCTGCAGAGGCCACAGTCTCGTGGTGGTTTATATATTTATATACTTATATTTATTATCTATGTTATAGTAAAAATCCCGCAGAGGCCACAGTCTCGTGGTGGTTTATATATATATATATACTTACATTTATTATCTATGTTATAGTAAAAACCCCGCAGAGGCCAATGTCTCGTGGTGGTTTATATATATACTCATATGTATTATTTATATTGCTTTAAAAAAATCCCGTAAGGCCAATGTCTCGCGGTGGTTTCTAGATGTACATATATTAATTACTGCCCATATTGTAATATTGTTGTTAAAACCCCGCAAAGACCAATGTCTTGCGGTGGTGTGCTTTTATTCATATTGTTCTTGTAACTGTTCGAGGAGTGATATATCGTTACAATTTCCAAGTCTACGTGTCTTCCCGTCTGTCAAATTCTATTACGTAGAGTCCCAGGACTCGAATTCGGTATCTGAAAAGCTGCTCTCGGAACGGTGGGTTACGCCTACCGGGAAGGGGTTCAGTTTGCGCGAGAGGGTCTTCGGACCCCTATCTCCGCCATGTACCGGAGTTCGGTCAGTCTAAATTCTTTCTGTCTCCATTAGAGTGTCATCTGTAGGTGTACTTGTCCACTGTTCTTTCATATCCCCTATAGCGCGCGTTTCATTATTTTGTCCTCATTTCTTTCGCCCTTTATTACTCAGAGAGGGAGAAACCCCACCTCTCTCTCTCAGTCCACCACGTGACGCGTTCACATCTCTGGCGATCATGGTGGGACCTGCTTTTTGCTTTTCTGGTTACCCACAAGCTTTCGGCACCCACGTGTGCCTCTCCTTTTGACACCCACGTGTGTCCCTCTTTTCGGCACCCACGTGTGCCCTTCCTTATTGCGCCCCCGTGCGCTCACTCCCCTCGTGCACCTCGTGCACTCTCCCGGTCCTTTGTGGTTACTTGAGAGGATAACGTTGTCTCGTGCACCACGTGCATTTCCCCTACCATTCGGCACCCACCTGTGCCCTCCCTACCATTCGGCACCCACGTGTGCCCCTACAATTCGGCACCCACGTGTGCCCTCCCTACCATTAGGCACCCACGTGTGCCCTCCCTACCATTCAGCACCCACGTGTGCCCCTACCATTCGGCACCCACGTGTGCCCCTTCTCCTCCATTCGGCACCCACGTGTGCCCTCCCTACCATTCGGCACCCACGTGTGCCCCTACCATTCTGCACCCACATGTGCCCCTACCATCCGGCACCCACGTGTGCCCCATCCCCTACCATTCGGCACCCACGTGTGCCCCTTCTCCTCCATTCGGCACCCTCGTGTGCCCCGCCTCCTTGTTCCCCTCTATTTGGCATCCTCGTGCCCCGCCTCTTTATTGCGCCCACGTGCGCTACGTCATTCCCCTCGTGCACTACGTGCACCCTTAGAGCCCCTTTCTCTTTTTCCAGGTGATCTACGTGTCTCGGAAAGAGGAACGGTTGTATCCTACTCCATCTGTTTATTGCTTTTATATCCTTGTTATATTATTGTGATTATCTCTGTTCTATTTGTGTGTTTATCTCTGGTATTTGTGCGTTATACATCTTTTATTCAGCACTGCATTTCATGTATTTACCCCTTTTCTTTTCTTTCTTTTACTTATTTAAGGATTAACCCCTCTCGGTGAAGGAAGGACTCTCCGTCGGGAATTCCTCTCGACGGACTAGGATCTCCTCCATTGAGACCTCCGTAAGTCCCCGACAGCGAAGGATTCCCTCTTCGTTCACTGGGCTGGTTGTACCACTGAAGTACCCCGGAGTTAGTTACCTATTCGTGGTGAGACGAGTGCCCCTAGCTGACACGGCGGTAAAACAAAGTGCAATTAGGGTCCCTCCTACTAAGTGTGAATTTTATATTTGTTAAAATCAAAAAAAAGAAAAAAAATCAAAAAAATTAAGTAAATCAAAACACACAAAAAAGGTTAAAACAAAAACAAAAAAAATGGTGTAAGATCATCCACTTGTCTGTTAATCTCTGATACTTGTTTGCTAGTGTATGCATTTACGCTCTGATAAAATTATAGGAATGGCTCACGACTCTTTCGAAGAGAATCAAATAGGTCGTGGTCAGTCAGCTGACCCACGGGTCCACGCAATGGACTCAGGCCCCTCCCGCGAGACCTCACAAGAGGTCCCCGTTATTCCACGGGAGGTAACTCCACCCCAAGATATCTTCTCCCTTTTGGGTTCCCTCGCTAGTACACAGCTCAGCCCTGAGCAACTTCTGGCCTTTCAGGCCATTTTAAAGGGGAAGTCTGTTTCTCCCCCTCCTCAGGAGTCAACTCAGGCTCCCACATCCTACAAACAGCCGCTCCAGGCTACTACGTCTCCATCACATGTATATGTCGCTCCTTCTTCTTCACTTCAAGGACGGGCGAGCCAACAGCCCGCCTCTCACCAATTCCCTCCTTTACAGTCTCAAACCCCTGCCATCCCTCATACAGTACCCCAAGTGGGTTCGTCCACTGGTGGGCCACCATACCCTTCTGGTTCAGGACTCCCTTCTCAGGCCCCTATGAGGCCTTCTCAGTCTCAGTGGCAGGCACCGCCTCCACCCGCCGAGGAGCTCACCCAGTCACTCCTCAACAAATACAATGAGATGGACCAGCAAGTTCGGCACTTAAAGAAGGTGGTGGATGGGAGGTCCGCCCCTGAGATTTCCCTGCCAATCCTTCCCACATTTCATCTCCCTCCCTCCGAAATGCCTACATACCGTAGGTATAACGGCACGGGTAATCCTTCTATTCACATTAAGGATTTTATATATGAATCCTCCTTCTGGCAGAATGAGCCAAAATCCCTGGCTTACATTTTTCGGAGGTCATTGGATGGTCCTGCCTTAGAATGGTTCTATTCTCTAGAGCCAAGTGAGGCTGAGGATTTTGACATTGTCAAAGCTAAATTCATACAAAAGTACCAGGATAGGGTCAGCCCCTCTCTTTCTATCACCAACCTGGTTGCTGAGAAAATGAGGCCGGACGAAGATTTTGTCCAGTATGCTGATAGATGGAGGTCCCTGGCCGATAAGGTGAGGGATACCATGTCAGAGCCCGAGCAAGTGAAAATGATCGTGTCTAATGCAACCCCGCAGTTTAGACACATTTTGGCCATGAATAAGCTTACCACGATGGAGGAACTTTATGAGAGGACTTGGTATATCCAGACCCAATTAAAAGATTCCCCCATCATGCATATGTTTGAACCCTCAAAGCCTAGGGTGTTTAAGAAAACAGGTACCAGTGTTCAAGGAGGAACGACTGAGGGAGTCGTCATAAATGAGCAAGTGAGTGTGCTTGGCAGCCCCAACCAACCAGTTAACCCAAGGCCTCCTCAGGTTTCACGACCACCCTTTCAGCAGGGTCCACCACCCTTTCAGTAGGGTCCACCTCTTTATCGTCCTCCACCCCAAAATAACCCCCTTCAAAATAACATGCCTCAACCCTTTCATCCCCAACAACAACAACACCCACAACCTCAGTATCACCAAGTTCCACCCCCGGGAAATTACGGCCCACCACAACAACGGATGAGGCCCATTGGACCCAAAAGAGCCCATTATCCACCATTGCCCGAGGCATTGCCGAACATTTTTAATGCCTTCATGGCTGCCAACCTACTTACTTTGCCTAAAGAAAAGATTGCATGCCCCCCTAATGCTGATACCTCCAGGTACTGTGTCTATCACAGACAGCCGGGTCATACGGTGGAGAATTATTTCAACTTCAAAGATTACATTTACGACATGAATGATCTCGGTGAAATCGATTGGGATGAAATGAGGCGATGCATTGCCACCCTAAAGGCCAGGAGACCTCCGCCTAGGCCACAGTTACCACAACAACCACATCAACAACAACAGCCTCAGCAGGCCCCACAACAGCAGCCTAATATGGGCATCATCCATAACCCGCTTCCGGAGCACCAACAGCCCAACTACCAGGTTAATCCGATTTCCTCCTTCTCGGAAGTTGGAAGAGAGCAAACCTGTCATTTAGAAAGCACCTTTGTCCTTGCTACCAGTCATACCACCAATCAACCTCCTCGTCTCCTTCGAACAGTATCTTCTTACCATTCAACCCCCTCTCAACCCCTATTTGGTCCTTCTCCCGTTCCACAGCCATCACGCCCTCTTATTCGTACCCCTATCGTCAATTCACCGTTAGTCCATCACCAAAGGCCATCTCACACTTCTTTTTCATCCCGAAGTCCCTTGATCACTTCTTATTCCTCTAATTTACCATCTACCTCTATCGCGCCTTTACCCCCGCCTTCTAATCTTTTTATCGCCCATTATCCGTATGACACACCATCCACCTCTATCCCCACTGAACCTCCTCCTCCACCGTTTAAACCTCTTATCAGTCACCATTCATCTGAGGTCCCCTCTACTTCCACTATACCCCCTCCACCATATAAACCCCTTATCGTCCATCATCCACCCCAAGTCACCTCCGTTTCTAATCTACCTCAACCATCTAAACCCCTTATCTTCCATGATTCACCCGAGACTCCTTCTACCTCTACTATACCTCCACCAAGCAAACCCCTAATCAAAACCCCTACACCCATCATAACCCCTATCCCACCAACCATTCCTCCATTATTACCCCTTAAACCCTTGTTAAAATCTACACCCAATACCATAGAGGTGCAACAAGACCCACAAGCAATGGTGCTCCGGAGTGGAAGGATGTTCCACCGGGTGTTTCCCCAGAATAGTCAGGCCCCTGAACAATCTCGGCCCGAGAAAGATAAGGAAGAGCAGTCAGAAGAGTCCATCTCTGGGACCCAGTATGACTTGTTGAAACATCTGGATAAGACGCCTGCCCGTATCTCCATCTCGAGTTGATCAAAAGATCCACATCTCACCAATAAGCTTTAAGGGAATATCTCCAAAAAGTCATGGTGAACGAGGATCTCCCTGTGGAGAAAATATCGACAGTCCTGACGCCCACTGATACATAACCGCCTATCATGTTCCATAATCACGAGCTTGCTCCCAAGGAAGCTCGAAAATATGCGTTGTGTATTGCGGTGAAAATCAATGGCGTATCAGTGGATCCGTGCCTGGTAGACACGGGCGCGTCTATAAATGTGATTTCCCTGAGTACTCTTCAAGCATGTGGGGTTGATGAAGAACAACTCATGCCCTCTTCAATCACAGTCACGGCCTATGATAATAGTAAAAGACCGCCAATGGGGATGATTACCCTCAATGTAGAACTAGGCCCTGTATCAGTCTTCACGGAATTCCATATCCTTGATATGGATCCCACTTTCAAGGCTATACTAGGCCGTACCTACATTGAAGCCATGAATGTTGTACCATCCACCAATCATCAGTGCTTGAAATTTCCATACAAAGAATGGGTTATTAAGGTAATGAGCATGCCTCTCTGTTCTACGGTGGATGCCATTAACACCTCTTTGCCTTCGGTCTGGCCGACTCATCGGCCCATACTATCCTTGTTGGATGTGTATGACCCCTGCCGTGCTCCCTTCATACAACAAAAGCCATTCCCTATGTTAAACTCATGTCTCCCCTTCCACTCCAGAGGATGGGAGAATATGAGAAATATTGGTTACCAAGATGGCAAAGGTTTAGGAGCACAACTGCAAGGAAGGCTGAGACCACTCCAAAAGATAAAGTCAATCCATAGAGCTGGCTTGGGTTTTAAGGGGACATTCGAATCAGATGGCAAACCTCTCACTTGGACTCTGTCCTCACACTTCAAGAAGGGGCCCATCGTCCAGATGGGAGATCCTCCACCGGAATCACATGGGGGGTTACAGAATGTATTCTTGGCTGAAGGATGTTCAAAAACTCCAAAAAAAGGAAAGATTGTCCACTTGGATTGTGAATGGTATAAATGGTTTGACATACCAGACATACCCATTGCACTGGAAAGAATGTTCTCGCCTCCACATCTAGAAGGGTCATCTTTGATCTCTGAAATGCCAGGGGATATTACTACTAATGCCAGGACTCTACATCCTCCTTATCAGGAGGGTGTTGTCACCGACGGATCATCATCCGTCATCAATATTGTCACCGACGGCTCATTAGCCATCATTTTCTCTACCCACCTATCACAGCCTCTGTTGCTGTCTCCTTCCTTGGCCAGACAGTTGTCTGATGATCTTCCCAGGTCTCCTTCTTTACTCATTTACCTGCGTGTGTTTCTCAACTCGCGCAAGGTTTTCAATCATGATTTGCTCTACGGGCTACACAACCCTCTAGCTGTAGTCCCATTTTTATCTCCTCAAAGTCCTTTCCATTGTTTTGTCATTAAACATGAAAATGAAAATGAAAAAAAAAATACCAATTCCACAACTCCTCAACAGCGCATTGTCTTTAAGGAAACCTCCTATATCTCCCACGAGTGTGCCCCAACTCACGGGCCACTCATTCAAGGTCCCCTGAGTGACCTTCTTTTCCCCTCGTCTGAGGGGTCTTTCCCTGTACATTCTTTACCATCCTCTTCAGTTTCTTTTTCTTCTTCTGTAAATGTCAGTCTAGCTAGCAATAATAAGTCAAGGGTAGTGTCTAAGAAGAAATCCAAGGGTAGGCAGATTCTCCGTCGATTCCTTTTAGATCTAGCCACCAGGTGTCAAGCCCTTCTAGCCATTCCCCAATTGCTATAAAATCCCGTCCAACTACCAGAAATAGAATGTGAGAATGATTGCATGATTGATGAAGGGTATGGGGTCTATGAACTCACAAACGAGGAATACCCCATTGAAGAAGAGGATGAAGAATATGAGGACGCGGCTGACACCTATGCTAGTGGAATGAGCAGATTTGACGAGCCGTCAGCCGCTGTAGAAGAGTCTACCAAAGAGATCAATCTGTAAACTGAGGAAGACCCTAGGATTGTCCTCATAAGTGATAATTTACCATCATCTGAAGAAGAGGCACTAGTTAAGGTTCTTAAGGATTACAAGGACACGTTTGCATGGAGCTATGAGGATATGTCAGGATTGGATTCTACTCTGGTTGAGCATCGTCTCACCCTCAAACCAGGATCCATCTCGGTAAAGTAACGGTTAAGACGTTTCCGCCCACAAATGGCTTTAAAAATGAAGGAAGTGGTCGATAAGCTCCACAAAGCTAGGTTCATAAGAGTCGTCCTTTATCCTCAGTGGGTCGCAAACATCATCCTGGTCATGAAGAAAGATGGAAAGGTGAGAATTTGTATTGACTTCCGGGACCTTAATCGTGTGTGTCCGAAGGATGATTTTCCTTTGCCTCATATTGATGTGTTGATTAATAACACGGCAGGATATGAAACCCTTTCATTCATGGATGGATTTTATGGATATAATCAAATCCATTTGGCAGAAGAAGACCAGGAGAAAATCTCATTCACTACTCCCTGGGGAACTTATTGTTATGTGGTCATGCCATTTGGACTGAAGAACGCTGGAGCCACTTACCAAAGGGCTATGATGGCAATATTCCATGACATGATGCACATATATTTGGAGGTATATGTGGATGATTTGTTGGTAAAATCCAAAACTAGGGCGGAACATCCCGAGGTCCTTGCAAAGGTGTTGCAAAGATCGCGTGAGTTCAATTTGAAAATGAATCCAAAGAAATGTGTGTTTGGTGTATCATCGGGCAAGTTACTTGGCTTCATTGTGAGCAAAAGGGGTATTGAGATAGATCCCAACAAGGCCAAGGCGATTAGGGATATGCCACCCCTGAAGAATCTGAGAGAAGTTCAAGGATTAATCGGGAGGTTGCAGTTCATCCATCGCTTTGTGTCTCAACACTCGCAAAGGCGTAGATCTTTTTATGAGTTGACCAAAGCAGGGACAAAATTTTGTTGGGATTCTAAGTGCCAGAATGCTTTTGATGGATTAAAGGAATATCTGGCCAATCCGCCTGTTCTTACTCCACCTATTCCAGATAAACCTTTGATCCTATATATCTCAGTCCTAGACGACTCTGTGGGAGCCGTCCTGGCACAAATCAATGAGGAAGGCAAGGAACGGGCAACCTATTACTTGTCTAAACTCCTCAACCCCTGTGAGCGAAAGTACACAGCTATGGAGAAGACCTGTGCCTCCCTCGTTTGGGTGGTCCAGAAATTGAGACATTACTTTCTGGCTCACGAAGTCCACTTGATTGCTCGAATGAATCCTATCAAATTTCTTTTGGAAAAATCTATCCTTACTGATAGGCTAGCACGTTGGCAAAGTTTCCTGCCTCAATTCGATATCACCTACATTCAGCAAAAGGCAATCAAAGGCTATGCTATAGCCGAGCATCTCGCTCATCATCCTCTCCCCAAGTTTGATCCTATTCAATTAGAGTTTCCAGATGAGGAACTAATGTCCATTACCTAGTCTGATGCTCCGATGTGGACATTATATTTTGATGGAGCTTTGAATTCCTAGGGGAGAGGTATTGGCATTGTCCTTTTGTCACCTGAAGGTGTCGCTATCCCAGAGGCACTCCAGCTCTCATTTCCAGTCACCAACAACGTGGGTGAATACGAAGCTCTTCTGGCAGGTCTGAACCTTGCCTATTCCTTCTGGGTCACTGAATTATGAGTCATAGGTGATAGTCAACTTATCCTTCACCAAGTGCTCACCAAATATCGCACTCGCGATCCCAAGCTCAAGCCGTATCAAGAGCTTACTGTTGCTTTCGCTAAACTGTTCACTAAGTTGGTCTTTGTCCATGTTCCTCGCAATCAGAACATTTTGGCCGACGCCCTTGCTTCGTTGGCATCATCATTAAGGTTTCCTCTGGGCAGAAGGGCTCTGTCCGTTTCTATCTATAAGCTTATCCTCCCTGCCATTCATAACCCTTCCTATTTAAGGGTTCAGGAGGAAATGTCAAAGATGGCTCAGGATAGAGAAGTTGTTGAAAAGAGGGAGATTATGTTGGTTGAATTGGAGGAAGAACTGGCTGATGAGGAGAAGCCATGGTTCTATGAGATTGTTAAATATTGCAAAGACCAGTCTTACCCTACAGAAGTAACAGTAGAAGATAAGAGGACTATAAGGAGAGTAGCCCAGAGATACACATTGGTTGGAGGATTGCTATACAAAAGAAGCCTCACTGGTGTTCTCCTATGGTGTCTTGATGATGACGAGTCCTGGAAGTGTGTAGAGGAAGCACACTCAGGTGTGTGTGGTGGCCATGTGAACAGCCAAATGCTTGCTAAGAAGATCCTTCGACAAGGCTTTTACTGGCCCACCATGGAGGAAGATTGTGCCATCTATGTCCGTAGGTGTGTCAAATGTCAACTTCACGCTGATAAGATTCATTCCCCATCTTTCTCTCTCCATCCAGTATCCTCCCCATGGCCTTTCTCCATGTGGGCATTCGACATCATCGGTCCTCTTAGTGATCCTAACTCCCTTATTAAGCAAAAATCCTTCATCCTCACTGCAACGTAGTACTTCACCAAATGGGCTGAAGCTGAAGCCTATGCAGAAGTCAAGGCACCCACAGTCTGCAAGTTCATCATGAAGAACATCATCGCCAGGTTCGGCATTCCAAGAACTATCATCACCGACAATGGGCCACAATTCATCTCTCAGGATCTTCAGGACCTCTGCCAAAGGTATAAAATTGCATTGTATCATTCGTCACCATATTATCCACAAGGTAATGGCCAAGCAGAGGCCACTAATAAAACACTGATTAAAGTCATAAAGAAAACATGTGAGTCTAGCAGATTCTCGGATTGGCCAGAGAAGCTTATCGAAGCTCTATGGGCCTATCGCACTTCAATCCGAACTCCTACTGGGCAAACTCCGTTCGCCCTCACTTGCGAGATGGAGGCGGTAGTTCCATATGAGATTCTGATTCCCTCTCTGAGAGTATAATTGGACAAGGACTTTCCCCTCGATGAACGTCGCGATTCTCTCATTGCCCAGTTGGAACTCTTAGACGAGAAACGTCTGGTTGCTGCCGAGCATGCTCGCGTCTACCAAAATAGACTCGCACGTTTTTACCAGAAGAAGGTTATTGAGAGAAAGTTCAAAGTTGGTGAAATGGTAGTGAAAAGAATTTTTGTAAAACCTGGCGGGCCGCGTTCTAAGCTCCAACCCAATTGGGAAGGACCATACGTGGTTCAGGCTATGCATCCTGGTAACGCCTACAGGCTAGTCAATGCTGAGGGAGTTGAGTTATCCCACCCTTGGAATGGGCTTTATCTTAAGAAGTACTACCCTTAGATAAGTGTACATAGTGTCAAAAAATGAAAAAAAAAGGAAAAGAAAAATAACAAAAAAATGAAAAAAAATGAAAATAACAAAAATATGTACATAAAAATAAACAAAAAAAGAGAGACAAAAAAAATAGAAAATTCAAAATGCTGATGCTTGGGGATCACCATGTATTTAAGTCATTGCATTCAACCTCTATGTTAGAATAGGGCCCATTAAGATTTGGTAGGTCTCAGGTCTTGGTTTGTCAGAACCGTAGAGATCCTTGTCCAACTGGTTCGACTTATGCCCCCTCAAAAGAAGATGTATACACATCTGTGTTATAAAAAAATTGACAGCATCGCTTATGGCGGGGCCTCACCCAGAAGGTCTCCACTAAAGCCATAGTCTTTATTCTCTTCCTCTTCGACCAAATGAGACAGCCGGCGCCCTTAAAACGCTGAGCATGGAAAACACAAACACAACCCCCTATGGTAAGAGTAGGATCTAATTCCTCGAGCATGGATCAGAGCACGAGAAGAGGCAGTGTCCCCGTAGGCATCCAAGAGGGATTCCACAGTGTCAAAATATTAGGTCCCTCGCAAAAATCTGTCAAGAAAAATCAGAAAAGAAAAGAAAAATCAAAGTTGAAAGAAAAGTCTGGTCGTAGCCGTGCCTGATTCCACTAAATGAAACCCCTTTGACTGAAAGTCAAATCTCACGAAAGGGGTCATGAGATATAAATTCTCGAGATTTGGTCTGAAGTTACCCGAAAAGGGAAGTTAAGTGCGCCCCTGCTCGCTCGTCAGGTTAACGGTTTTGCCGGTCCCCTCAGGAGGTTTACCCCCAATACTCTTCCTTCTTCCCCGGAAGATAAAGGCTCAATGGAGTTCCCGAAGGGTGAAACTCACCAAAGCTTGCAAACATATGGCTGTCCATTTTGAAAGCAGAAGTCATTGTCGTGAAGGAGTCTCCGTGTTTCTGGCTGGTCAAGACCTTTATCTACTACCTTAATGTCTGCTTAGTATAACCTCGGGCTTAGACCAATGCAAGCGCGTCACCTATAGGTGCGACGGCATCTGATTCCGGGTAAGCGTCGCGCGGTTGGTCATTTGGGTTCCAAGGTGTTCCATTACATACCATCTAGAGTTGTGAGGAAATAGACCCGGGTCGGATAAATCATTTTCCTCGAACATTTTTTGGGTGAATCCCTGTGGTCGGAAGCAACTGGGAGACTAAGCATGGCATGATGGTATTGTCATCAGGGTAAGTCTTAGCCAGCGGGATTATCATTCGAGGAGTCTAGAGGCCCAAATCAACCTAGATGTGCACTTAGGATACCTAGGAGGTTAGCAAGAAACCCTTGTTCTCGTGCAACTTATATGTTATATGGGTTGGTCATCATGCATTAGTAAAAAACAAAAAAAAAATAAGCCAAAAGTGACAAAATCAAAAATCAAAAAAAAGGGGTAGAAAAATGTATATGCATAAAAAAAATAGAAATGTAAAAGATCAAAAAAAATAAACAAACAACAAAACATAAAAAAAATGAATGAAAACTCCAAAACAAAGATCACATCATGATCGCATTTGTATGCAGCATTCATTTTAAATTATCGTTTGCATCCGTGTGCTTATCTGTCGCATTCATCATTATCTTTTATCAGCGCCTTTGTTAATAAAGGCTTGCCCCTTGACTCGTTATCAAGGACAGCTCAAATCATGTTTATTTATTGAGCAAGGGGCAAGTCAGAGCAGAAATACTGACTTGTTTGCTTACGTGTGTGCAGGAATTCGAGAGCTCAGGAAGAAGCAGAGAATCAAACACAAAACACTTTATTTCACTTCTATTCAAAATAAAAATAAACAACAAAGAGATTACATCAGGCTTCACATTCTCTCTCTACATTACTTGTCCCGCCACCCTCCGGGCGAGACACTCTTGAGGGAGCTATCCAATCATGGAATGCAGTCCTTCTACCGCCTTGTGGGCCTCTTTCTATCTCTACTCCCCGGCGCCGATCTGCGGGGGCACCAAAGAAGCTGCTGACACGAAAGCCACGCTCTCGTGCTCTTCGGTAGCGTTCCTCACCGTCCTTTAGCCACTGCTCGGCGAGGCCGAGACTGGTCTTCAATTCAAATAATTGGGCCTCCACGGCCCTCTTCTCCTCTTTCTCGGCCGACCTCTTGGCCTTCTCTCTTTCCTTGGCCTTTTCCCTCTCAGCACGTTCTCTCGCTCTGTCTTCCCTCTCCAGCTGAAGGGTGATCCTCAGCTCTATAGCGTCCCTAGAAAAGTCGTCACCTGGACGACGCTGTAGTTCCTCCTCCAGCTCGGCTATTCTAGCTTCCTTCTGGGAGGCATGCGCGAGTGCCTCCTCCGTTTCTTTCTCCTGCCAAACGTTTCATCTCAGGCTTTTGGTAACGCTTGAACAAGGGATATTAAATGGTGAGGCTCTCACCTGTATAGAAAGCATCCCTTCTGCTTCCGCAGCCCGCTGTGTGGCATGAGCAAGTTGCTCGTGTAGTAAATCTAACTCTGAAGTGGGAATCCATAGACTGGAAGAAACGCCGTCTGCCCCCATTGCCGATGAAACTACATCGAGCTGGGCACGCTGCGTACACATATGAGAGGTGACAGTTAAATGGTTAACGCCATGAATTTCAAATCATGCCAGGAGTATGTATATATACACTTACTGATGAACCCAGAGCCGCTCGGGCATCAGTTAACTCTTGCTCCGTGTCCGCCAAACGAGCTCGTAAGTTCGTTATTATGGTGTCACGGGCATCCTACAACCATGGCTCTTGAGTTCACAAATAAAAAAAAATGGAAATTATAAAAGACAAAAAATGGTGTTTTACTTTACCTCTATAAACCCTCCAAGCTGGAGCCTCTCCACATACATTGTGCTATAGAGCCGTAGGTAATCTTCACTGTCTTGCGCTTGTGATTCCAGGAGCGTGCCACCCCGTGCCAGTCTTCATACTGTTCAGGGAAGCGCACCCTCCAATCAACGCAGGTTGCCGGCCCACGCCTCTTCTTCCCGACGCTGGGTGAGGAGGTTATATCCACCCATTCCTGGGCAAGCCCGAGGGTCCTCATGGCTAATCGTAGCCTTAGTGGCTCAATTTCATTCAAGCAATGGAGCCAGAGGTCCCGTCCGAATCGGGCACGGCTTCCAATTACCCATGGCTGGTCGACATCGACCATATTCAAGTAAGGCCTCCAGTTCACCTATGTTGGGTTGTACATATCTTCTTAGTTACTCAAAAATACAAAAAAATAATAAATAATAATAATAAAAACATATAAAAAGAGAAAAAAGTATCCTACCATCGCTGCAGGGAACTCTTGCAGCTCCCGTCTCGATACCATCAGCTGGTAGGATAATGGTGCTGTACTCATGATGGGCTGCCACCGCCTAGCCAACGGGATCGTCACTGGACGACAGTGTCGAGCTCTCCCCATTGGAATATAATAGTAGCTTCACAGCTACACCATCATGTGTCATTGGCACCAACAAATACAAGAAAAAAGCATAAAATGAAAACCACAAAAAATAATTTTTTTACCTGGATGAAGGGCGTAAACCCATTTATTGTCACCTCTCGGCCTGTCCTTTGCGACAGACCTGTAAATAGATGTGCCAGCACGGTAGCTCCCCAGGCGTACTGTCCTACTCTCTCCAAATCTACAAGCAGCTCCAGGAAGCGGCAGTGTATGTTGTCTCCCTTGGAGCCCAGTAGCAGCCTACCCAGCAGAAAGAGGAGGAACCTCCTCAGGTCCATGTTGGTCCTCTCCCAGTTGCTGGCATCCGCACAGTATACAGCACGGGCACCTCTTTCTGCCCTTTCCATGAATTCCTCCAGGGACTCATCATCCCGTGGACGAATGTCAGTAAGCCCTAACACCTCCAGGATCGATGTCTTGGCTACTGACCTGTTCTTCCGTCCATCGAGTTCCAGTCCTAACAGTTTCTGGGCACCTTCTCGGTAATCCGCATAAGTGACGCCGGTCACTACCTCTCCATCCAGTTTGAGGCCCGTAATGCAGACCATATCTTCCAGACTGGGCACCATGTGCCCCCAAGGCATCAGGAATGCCCGACTCACCGGATCCCATCTTTCATGTAATGCTTGGATCAGGGCAAGGTCGAGCTTTATCGGCTCGATTCGGAGGAAGGCACCGAACCCCATCACATCTAGCCTGGCCTTCTGGAAGTCCGGAAGATCTCGATATGCTGCCACTACCAGGTCCCACGAGATGTGCGATCGCATCATGCCCTGCACATCCACAAGAAGTGAGAAAGGGGAGCTTTGCTAAGGAAGAAAGGAGAAGAAAGTATGAAGAAAGGAACGAAAGGATTCACTTACCAGCTGTGATCGGGTCCTTTCACTCAGTTGTCCTTCGACTTCTGAGAGTCTCCTGGAACTGCTACCTGATCTGCTCCTCTTCGAGGAGCGGGAAGACTCACCTTCTGCTCTAAAGCTGGATTCACCCTCCATCCTGAAAAAGTGAGCAACACTCGCAACCTCCCTTCCTTACAAATTTGCACTCCTCAAGTCTGCTCTCTGGACTTCGGTGTTTCCAAGTCGAGCGAAAGGGGAGGTATTTATAGGATTGGAAAGAAGGTGATCTGGATCTATCACCATCACCCCAGCAACATCCTTTTCGACAAGTCGCCCTCTCTTTACTCTCGTATGTCACTCTGCCATCTGGAGTGATCAATTCGGAGGCGTGATTTGTTGACTTGTCCTCCCCATGCGGTCTAAAGATTTCCCGTGTTTATTGTCCCGTTGCGACTACTGCTAGCGCAAAGAAGAAAGTGGGGGACATTTATATGGGAAAATAGGACCAGGGACCGACGTTGTTGAAATTGGTGGTAGATTCCTTTGAAAGTCATGGCCACGGTACACCCGCATGCCATTTCTCCATGTGGAATAAATGGAGCAGAGCTGTGATTTGTTGACCCGCCACCTCTATTCGATCCAAAGATTCCCCGTGTCTCTTATCCTATTGCGACTACTTTTAGCGCAAATGAGGAAATGAGGGACATTCACGTGGGAAAAGAGCACCACAGGCCGATACTGTTGAGATCCGTGCATGGCTGATCTCCTTTGAAAATCATGGCTATGGTGAGTCACCGCCCCGTGTTTTAAGGAGACATCTCACCGAGCATACTGCGCGAGAACCCATGTGGTGGAGAAGAGGCGTAGAGCAGAAGGAACATATCCAGGGTGAACCAGCCATGTTCAAACCAACCTATTTCACTCGCACATATATAAGGGTTTGTGCCCGTCATGAGAAGGGAGTGAGTGAACAAGCCACTCACTAACCCTCATCACCCTCCTAGTCGCTTCTCTTCTCTCTCTCAAGGCAAGAAGTCCCTTGGAGGCCTTTTATAGTTCCATGACGCAGCAATCACTTTGTCGCGTCATGCGTTCCCACCTGCTCTTCGGCAGTGCTCCTCGCCCTCCTCCTGTCTCCCTCGCGACCCTGATGGCCGCGAAGCTCTTGAAGTCGAGGCCGCTAGTTGAGCTGCCCTATGCTCTGCCGATGAAGATGCTACCAACTCCAGGAGCTCCTCTGTTGCGAGCTCTAATCCCCTCCAATCTACAGAGCGAGCCATGTCTGGATGCTCTTTCTCTCAGAGCTCCATCTCCTGCGCCTCTTGTGCTGCTCTATTTTTGCCTTTTCTCTCTCTACTATCTCTTGCGTTATCTCTCTCTTAGCCATTCGGAGAGAAATCTTTAGCTCCCGGGCATCTCAGGGCAACTCCTCATGCTAGTCGCCTTTAGTTTTTGGCTCTTGTCCGGAATGGTTGGCTACCACCTAGCACTGGCTATTGCAGATGTTTGTGCCAAAGACAAAAAAAAGAAGAAAAAAAAAGAAAAGAGTAAGACTCACAGGATGTAAATGGCATTAAAGCTTCCATATTTATTACAAGAAAAGATACATTAGGGTTTGGGCATCTCAGGCCTCAATTTCCCCAATTCAATTACATAAGCTTTCAGCAGTTCTTCATCCTCACTCACAGACTCTGTTGCCCTCAGTGTAATGCTGGCCTTCCATGACGCTTTGATTGTTTTCACATTTCTTGCGTCACCCCCTGTTCCCAGTTCCCTTTTCCTGATTGAAAGAAGGTTGGATAGCAGTGGGAATGAATGGCGAGGGAGGCCCATCTGAGTATGACACCGGTGTGTGTTATAAAGGATGAATTCAGACGCGCCAACAAGTTGGAGCTCCATGTTAAGAGAAGACCTCGTGAGAAGCTCATATGGGAGTAAGCATGTCGGTGCACGAGTGAACATATACTCTTCAATGGTACTGAAGTGAGCCCGCCAGTCTTCACGTTTCTTCAGCCAGGGAACACGATTTGCTATACTACCACTAGAGCCTAACACATTGACCATATGGTGAAGCGGGCTTTGTTGGAAGAGTCTTGAAGTAGACGACATTCCCTCACGATGGTTAAATTTGAAATGCAAGTCAGTCCAGCAATTCAAAAGGAGCGCGCAACCAAAAGGAGGCTTACCCATACTGGAAGCCGTGAGTCCCCTATAGAGATAAGCAAGGATAGCAGGTCCCACTCTCTTTCCTTCCCAAATTCCACAGATCGCGCTTAGTTGATCTTCCTCCACTATGTTGTCAGTATAAGGGAATAAGAGAGCACCCGCTAAGCAGATGGTGAATCCCCTCATAAGCCCTTCAATGTGATCATCATCACTTGTCAACCTTTCAAGAGCATTTATGACCCAATCTGCAAGTTTTTGCAGATGGATTCCCTTCTGAGTCTGGACGCCCTTGATGGCTTCGGACGGCATGAAGCTTCCGAGCACCTCCTCGGAAGTCACCCTTCTTAGCATGCGCATTGTTGTGCCTCTTAGGCACAAGCATGTGCTATGTCACCTTGATGATAGCAATGCTATTTAGTTTTGATGATAGCAAGACTGTGAGTGCATTTGAGTGCATTTGATATTGTATTTTGATGATAGCAATGTTATTATGTTTTGATGATTGCAATAAACAAAGTGCATTTCTATGCATTATTATTCTTGAGCATTCTGCATATTGATAGCAACATGAATGATGATGTCTAGCATTGATGGCATTTGCTCTTTATATATGTGCATTGCATTCTGTCAGATATCATGTCTGGGTAGCAAAGTCTATACACTGGACTGTGTAATTGTGCATCATGCAAGTCTATACATTGGACTCTCGTTCAAGCCTATGCATTGTCTTAGGCTAAGTGTGTACAGCGTCTTAGGCGAAGTCTGTACAGCCGTGTCTTATGCTCCTAAATCTATACATTGGTGTTGGTCATCAAAGTCTGTACATCGCCTTCAATCTTCAAGTCTATACTCTGGCTTATTCTTCAAGTCTGTACATCCACAGTTAAACTTGAAGTCTGCACACTAGTCTTCACTGTCAAAGTCTGCATACTAGTCTTCACTGTCAAAGTCTGCACATTGGTCTTCGATTTCAATGTCCAATACATTGGACTTTTACATGAAGTCTATACATTGTTGTTTGCAGTACAAGTCCATACATTGGACTGTTCATCAAAGTCTGTACATCAGACTGCTATAGTAAGTCTGTACAGTGAGTGATTCATTGGTGAAGTCTGTACACTCAACTGAACTTCAAGTCTAGACATTGCAATGTAGCATCCATTGTCTTCGTGTTGTTTTTATTTTTTTGTCTTCGTGTCGTTTTTTGTTCCACTGCGTGCAGAACATTGTAGCACCTCGTGTCGTTTCTGTGTGAACCTCGTGTCGCTTCTCTCTGTTTTCTAGTTGCATCTCGTGTCATCTTTTATGTCTGCTTGTTTAACTTCGTGTCACTTACTGTTGTTTCTCGAGTCCTTTTGTTTTAGTGTCACTGCTTCATCACGTGTCGTGATAGCCGTGTCACTCTTCTGACTTCGTGTTGGTTTTTCGCTTTAGACTTCGTGCCTTTCTCGCCTTGACCACACTTCGTGTTGCTTTACGTAGACCTCGTGTCTTGCTTGTTTGCAACCACTTCATGTCGGTTTCTGTTGCCAGTCCATGTTGTTCTCGTGACGTTCTCTTTGCTATTTATTACGTCGTGTCGTTTTCTTTACTTCATGCTGTAGTCATCGTATGTATCTCGTGTTATTCTTCTTATTACCTCGTGTTGTTTTCATCTTCTTCGTGTCGTTCTCTTTGTAGTGTTATCTCTGTTACAGTGTGTATCTCGTGTCGTTCTCAGTGCATCTAGAATTGCTACTACATACTTCGTGCAGATTTAGTTATTGTGGCCCTCAGTTTTAATGGTTTTCATCTCCTTGCAGGTCCGAGGAAGAAATATTCCCCAGTGACTGGCAGCACGTGATCCGAGGCTGGAATGAAGTCTGCTGAGAGACTGCCACGTGATCCGAATTCTTAGGGCGGGAGCTGTGGAAGCCACACGCGCCCTAGCCGCTGCTGCTGCTGCTATATAAATGAGCCTTCTTCCACAGAAGAAGGGCGATCGAGTTGGCGAGAAGAAAAGTCCATATAGAGAGCCACGATCTAGAGAAAAAGAAAAGAGAAAGAAGAAGAGCAGAAGGAGAATAAGAGAGAGAGATAGTGCTCTTGTGAAGAAAGAAGAAAGAGTGAAGAAGAAGAAGTGCAGCAGAGAGTGAGAGATTAGGAGAGCAGAAGAAAGAGAAAGAGAGATAGAGAGTGAACGAGAGAGCTCGTGGAGAAGAAGAAAGAAGCTTACCTGAAGATCTGACTACTGGACCGTGGATCAAATCCAGGCCAGGCAGCTCCATGCGAGCCACATTTGTGTTATTTGTCTTTACAGCTTTCTGATCGCTGTGTATTTTTCTTTTCTTATTTTTCCTGTTTCATTTGGTTATCTGTGTTCTTCCGATCCTCAGTAGTGAGGTCGGGGTTCCTCCTGTTAGTTCAGGAGAAGGGAGATTGTAATCTCCGGTTGCAAGTAGCTGGGTGCTACTTGTGGGTTCCCTCCGGTTTGGAGGAAGGGAGATCTGATCTCCGGTTCTGGGATTGTGGATTCAAGTCCAGGGGTTCCCTCCGGGTCTGGAGGAAGAGAGACCGTGTGTCTCTGGTTTGCTAGTGACTGGTGTCACTAGTGGTTCCCTCCGGTTGAGAGGAAGAGGGGAGGCTGTTCCCCTGGTCAAGCTGTGTGGCAGCACCTGTTGCAGACTGAGTCTGCTGTTTCTAGCGTGAGCTAGTGGAAGCCACACTAGGTTTGAGTGTGGGGTGGATGTAGGTCTGGAGGACCGAACCACCTAAAAACCCCTCTTGCATTGTGGTTTGATTGCTTATGATTTGCTTCCGCTATATGAATGCATAGGGGCGCTCCATGCGTTTGGCTTCGAGTTGAGAAGAAGAGTTAATTAGTCTTCTTAGAATGTTTTAATTTGTCAAGAGAGCGAAATTCTAGTTGAGCGACTCCTTGTCAAATTCAGCCTAGTTAGCTTCCTAGTGATCTCACTGTATGCTTGTTTGGTTCTGCAACTGATTATTAGCTTTTAAGCTTATCTAGTTTGCGAACTAGTAATTCTAGTGAGCATCATATTTTAACTGGGCGAAAGTTTTTTAAAGGGTTATATTCATGCGCATAACCTTTACCTTGCCATTTCTCTGGAATTTCTTCACGCCAAGTAGAAGTTCTGCTTCTTCGAGAAGAATAGTTGCCTTGAAAGTGGGGAAAATGAATGTATGGGTTTGAGGGTGCCAAAGCTCTACCAGTGCACCCATAGCCGCCCAATCCATGTGAATCTCGTTGTAATGTTTGGCATGAGTTACGAGCTTTTGGAGATGCCACTTTCTGATGATGGCCCTCATGTTGATCGAGATGTTCGAAGTGAGTATCGACAGCCATGGCAATCTTGAAAACTTCCTCGGGCCAGGAAAGAGAGGATACGGCTGGAAATAGAAAAGTGGAGAAGGCGAAAATGAGCGTAAGAAGGTCTTGCAGAAACACAAAAAAGAAATGGTAACTCACCATTCGAGACTGGATTCTCCCGCTAAGATGCCCTTCGAGGCCGGTAAGCCGCTTGCACTCGTTGCTGGGCTTGCTTTTCTTTACGGGACGGGAAGACTCGCCTTCCATCTCGAACTCTGATCTCCTCCTAAGCTTCAACTTTCTTAACTCGCCCTTGAATGCATTTTCTTAAGGCCAAAGGGGCGATACTTGTAGTGAGGAAAGGAATCTAGGAACAGTGTTGGCAGTTTCGTTTTGTTGTGAGTGATAATTTGCTTGTATAGTTGTGATTTTGTTTTGTTATGTTAATTATCGAGTGGGGTACCACTGTCCCACCGACGCCCCACCTTGTCCCGCCTTATCCCCTAATCATTCAATCATTGTGGTCACCCCTTATCATGCATTGTGTTGTATGATATTTATGCTATTAGAGCATGCTAAGGACCTTACGCCTTGGACAATCCGGGATTTGAGTTCCCCTTCAACAAAAACAGTGATGATCTCGGAGGAGTTCAGGACGTACGGATAGGCCGTTAAGTTGTGATAGAATGGGGACGACGGTTCCGTTCGATGAGTCGGTACGTGGATAAACGGGCCCCGGCTCAGTATCAGCTCATTGGATCGGTATCCTGACCCACTCTCCACAGCTTAGCAATATTATCCTTGGCTAGTTTCTATTTTAGTTTATTTTATTTTTCTTTTAAACCCAGCATGCATTCATGTAGGACTTTGAGTTCATTGTGGAAAATCATTCACTTACTTTGATTGTGTGAGCTACTGTGCTTAATTGCTTAAATGTGTGAGCTGTAGACACGCCATTTCTGACGTTACGATGAGTAAACCCCATATTGTACCGTAATGCCGTGAAGTGGCTTATATCTTATTTTATTTGAGTGATTTCCGTAATTGTGGTTAAATTGCATTATTTTGTGAAAGGGAGAAAATTAAAATATGTGTCCATATAAAATAAATAAAAAGAGAAAAAAAAATAAAATTCCAAAAAAATGTGTGTAGTTGTGTTTACGTAAAAATAATATAACTGATTTTCTTTAATAAATTTATTTTCATAAAATATAAATATATATATAAGTGATTAGTATATACATAATATATTTATTAAAAAGTAAAAATATAATAACCATAAATAATATATATATAAAAACAAGCAAAAAAAGAAACAAAACAAATAAAAACAAACAAAACAAACAAACATAAAATATAAAAATATAATAAATTAATATTCCCTAACCATTTTATTTTCTCTACGTCTCTTTCTATTTCCTGTTTTCTTACCCTCTTTTCACGCAACCCACTCTCACTGTTCTCACCCTCTCCACCAAGGCACACACATACGCACTCCCCTCTCCCAACCTTGAGACACACACATTCTCCCTCTGCACCCAGCGAGACCGCCTCACCCCTCCCTTTTGCGAACCCCCCGGCAGGCCTCCCCCACTCTCTTTCAACTCCACTGCCACTCCTCACCTCCTCTTTCCCAGCAGCCCAAGCCCCAAGCCGTGAGCCCTCTCTCTTCTCACCTAACATCCCGGACGCAAGCCCCCACATGCAGCACACCACCCCCCTCATCCTCACCATCCTCTCCCCATCCCTCCTTCTCACTACACCTCCACCTCCGGCCACCATCCGCCGCTGCCTACATCCATCTCGCCACCTCCACCTCCACCTCGTCGTCGTCGTCGTCTGCCCGCCGCGGCCGCCCGCCTCCGACCACCCAACAGACCTCTCACCCACTCCACTCCTCCTCCACTCCGCTCCCCCATCACCTCGCGAGACCCCCTCCGGCTTCACTCCCTCTCCTCTCCAAGCAACAGACCCTCTCCCACAACTCTCCCTCTCTCCCTTTTACACCCGTAGCACCCCCCCTCTCACCACAAGGCAACCCCGACTACACCGCAACGTCTCCAGCCACCTCCAGCCCACCTCACCGCAAAACCCAGCCGCGACTGCACCACCGGACACCCCCCCCCCCCCGAGCTCCCTTGCCACCGCGATCGCGCCAACGTCACCGCCGTCCACCTCCCACGAGCTCCCTCCACCGCACCCTCTCTGACCGCATTTCTCCCCTTTGCGCAGGCACCCCCTGCCACGGCCGCGGACGTCTTCGACCTTGCCCCGTCGTCACCGGTGAGCCTCCACTGCATGCCGTTGCAAGCCGGCACCCTCTGCCACTCCTCACCTCCTCTTTCCCAGCAGCCCTCCCCCCTGCCGTGAAGCCCGCCGGGAAGCCCTCCACCACCGTCGTCATCGTCGTTCTCCACCACCACGCACCGCCTTACACCCTTCGGCCACCTTCCACGTCGACTTCACCACCACCTTTTCTCCTCCACCTCCGACTGTCGCAGAGCCGCCCACGTCCGCGTCCGAGCTCCATTGCCGCAGCAACCTCTGCATGCACCGTCCGCCGGCCGCCACTCACCTCCACATCCGCCCACTGCCGCATGCACCCTCCGGTCACCTCCCCACGCCGCCGCCGCGGAGCCCCCCAACGCGGACGCCCTCTCACGGTCACCTCCCGTCGCCGGCCTCCCTCTCTCTCTCTCTCTCTTTCTCCTGTCCCTGCCGGTCCCTCTCTCTCTCCCGTTAACTCTCACTCACCCTCTCTCTTTCTCTCTCGCCGCGACGCGGCTCCCTCTCTCTATCTCCCTGCTCTCCGCCTCTCTCTCTCCCCCTCTCTTTCTCTTCCCCCCGCCGTCTCTCTCTCCCCCTGCCGGTTCTCTCCCTCTCTCCCGTTCCTTCTCTCTCTCCCTCTCTCTCTTCTCACCGCGCCCCCCTCTCTCTCCCTTCTCTCTCTCGATCTCTCCCTCCTCTCTCCGTCTCACTCTCTCTCTCTCTCTCTCTCTCTTTTTAATTTTTTATTCTCTCTCTTTCGCTCTCACCCGCCTCTCTCTCTCTCTCTCTCTCTCTCGATCTCTCCCTCTCTCCCAATTTTTTATTTTTTTAATCTTCTCTCACTCCCTCCCTTTCTCTCTCTCTCTCTCTCTCTCTCTCTCTCTCTCATCCCCACCTCTCTCATCCCTTTCTCTTTTCTTTTCTTTTTTTTACTCTCTCTCCAGATCTCTCTCCTTTATTTTTTTATCTTTTATCATCTCTCTCTCTTCTCTCTCCATCTCGTTCTCCCCCCCTTCATTCGCTCTCTCTCTTTCCTTTTTTTCTCCCATATATATATATATTATATATATTATATACATAATATATATGTCACATATGTATCATATATATATATCTTATCCTTTTTCTTCTAAAACAAAGTCTTAAAAATAAATAAAAAAAGAGTTTTCTCTCTCCCTTTCTCAAATTCTCGTTCTTTTATTTCGACCAGTTTATATATGTTTATAAATGTTTGTATTTACGTATATGTTAAATATCTTTAATATGTCTATGTATATGTTTATGTAAATATACTTATCATTCATATGTATATGCTCGTGTGTGTGTGCTCTTATGTCTGACTTAATTAGTTTCTGAAGGCCGCTCTTAGTCGTATTGCGTTTGTGCCGTTGAAGCCCCTCCCAAAGCTCGTCGTCGGTCTTCCCCAATAAGCTTTTCTCCCACTTATTTTTATTTAGTCAGTTAATTACATTGCATGCATCATTTAGCATATGTGCCATGCCTTTCTCTCCGAGAGGGTCTCGCTTGTGGGTGTTTTTGTGTGTTTGTGCATTTTATCATGACATTTCATACCTTTTAGTTCTAAAGGGGTTTTAAACACACCAACCAGGTACGTGTTCGTTTATGTTATTTACAGTTTCATTACCTAAGGATCGGTACTGCACCGCCATCATTCTCATTTAGTTGTTTTTTTTCTCTGTTGTTCCTTGTGTAGGGGTAACTAGTTAAAAGGCCATCTTCTTCGGCCTGTCGAAAGAAGAGGAAGTTGGAGCCCGCATAACCCAGTGTCAAAGGCGAAAGCGATCAATCCACTCGGGACCCTCGGTCCCTGGCGATCACAAAATTCCTAACGCTCGCTTCATTTTGATCATCTTCGTTTTTAATAACACCCGCGGAGAGTTACTTCCCGCAGCGGTCATCTTCTTCTGTCTTTGGCCTCACCCGCGCGGAGGATTATTCCCCGCGGCGGTTTCTATCATTTACTTTTTGTATATCTAACTCCTAACTGGTGCGGTGGGTCACCTCCCGCGACCATTTCCATTTCAGTATTTTATTTTCTGCACTTTACTTTCTAACCCCTAACTATTTAATTTCAGCATTCCCCTATCATCGCTTTAAAATCCCGTGGAGATCAACATCTCGCGGCGATTTATTTGATCCCTTTTCCTTTCCTGTCACATATACTTATATTATAGTAAAGACCCCTCAGAGGCCACAGTCTCGTGGTGGTTTATATATATATATATATATATATATATATATATATATATATATATATATATATATATATATATATATATATATATATATATATATATATATATATTATTTATATTATTTATGTCACATTAAAGACCCCTCAGAGGCCACAGTCTCGTGGTGGTTTCTATATATATATATATACACTTATACGTATTATTTATGTCACAGTAAAAACCCCGCAGAGGCCACAGTCTCGTGGTGGTTTATATATTTATATACTTATATTTATTATCTATGTTATAGTAAAAACCCCGCAGAGGCCACAGTCTCGTGGTGGTTTATATATATACTTACATTTATTATCTATGTTATAGTAAAAACCCCGCAGAGGCCAATGTCTGGTGGTGGTTTATATATATACTCGTATGTATTATTTATATTGCTTTAAAAAAATCCCGTAAGGCCAATGTCTCGCGGTGGTTTCTAGATGTACATATATTAAGGACTGCTCATATTGCAATATTGTTGTTAAAACCCCGCAAAGACCAATGTCCTGCGGTGGTGTGCTTTTATTCATATTGTTCTTGTAACTGTTCGAGGAGTGATATATCGTTACAATTTCCGAGTCTACGTGTCTTTCCGTCTGTCAAATTCTATTACGTAGAGTCCTAGGACTCGAATTCGGTATCTGAAAAGCTGCTCTCGGAACGGTGGGTTACGCCTACCGGGAAGGGGTTCAGTTTGCGCGAGAGGGTCTTCGAACCCCTATCTCCGCCATGTACCAGAGTTCGGTCAGTCTAAATTCTTTCTATCTCCATTAGAGTGTCATCTGTAGGTGTACTTGTCCACCGTTCTTTCATATCCCCTATAGCGCGCGTTTCATTGTTTTGTCCTCATTTCTTTCGCCCTTTATTACTCAGAGAGGGAGAAACCCCACCTCTCTCTCTCAGTCCACCACGTGACGCGTTCACAATAGCCAGATCAACATCAATAATGAGTCATTGGCCTTTGAGTCGATCATCGGACTTATAATTCTGCATAACACGAAACATGGAACATGAGGGACCATCCGAGCCCTCAAACCACGTGGACATGCAAATCGAGATAAGACGATACCTCCAACGACCAAAACATAGTCTCGATCCTCACGGGTGAAGTCCCACGATCAATGACACCCAAGAGGGGGTTGAATTGGGTGATGATAGATTTTAACAGCTTTTAACAAATATAAGAGATGTATAAAGAGCAAAAAACAAACAAGAATAGATCTGATGAAATACAAGATGAATTTGGCTGAATCAACCCCTATAGAAGTTCTTTGGTACTAGGCGGAGTCCGGGAATCAGAAGATTCTCTCACACAAGGTGTTTTCCTCCCGACAGGACTGACCGTGTCGATTAGAAACTACCTTTTGATATACCAAAGATCTCCCATAAAAAGGTTAATAAAGCTAGATCTAAACAAAGGAACTAAGTGATAATGCAATAAGCAAATGAGCTAGAGCAGAATGGAAGTAGAAGATGTGGAGCAAATCACACAGAACACCATAATTTTTAGGTGGTTCGAATGCAACAACTGCACCTACGTCCACCTGTCACCGACTGTGAGGATTCACACACTATCTTATAGAAGGTTACAAGATCAAGACACACACACACACACTCGTGTGAGTTCAGAACTCCCACGAAGGTGCACAAGCACCTAGACACAAAGAGAGGTGAAGAACAAAGAGATCACAGACACACACACACGGATCTGCGTAGATCCACACACACACAGGTGTTTCAATATTACAAGAACACAAAAATTAAAGCCCAGCAAGTTTGGAATGGAAGACACAAAAAGAAAACTTCAGATTCAAGCTCCTCCTTAGTTGATGAAGAAGGTTGTGGATGCAACTTGATCTCCTCTTGGCTCGGGGTTGATCTGCTCCAGATGTTGCTTGAAGATGGATGAAGATGGATGAAGATCTTCATTCTCGGAGCACTCTTCACGGCTACAGTACCAGCTCTTGAATCTCCGCTTGATAGCCTCCCTTGGCGTCCTTTGATTAATTAGGGTTACAAGCCTCAATGTGATTTTTTTATAACTCTTGAATGGTCAAGAGAAAAGTCAGGAACCAGATCCACAAATTATGGGAAGTTTGGTGGCTTTGGGATTAAACAAATCCTTGAAGAGAGACTTCCCACATTGAGAACAAAAAGTCAACAATAGGGGCTTTTCGAGGCTGGCGGGCGACCTGTGCATAGGGGCGGTCGACCGAATTTTACAGGAAATTGTCTATTCGTTGTTGGGAGAATCGGTCGACCGCTAGAAGCTGGCGGTCGACCGCTGGCTGGGTTTTCTGCAAAAGTTAAAAGGTTAGCCAATCAAATATAATATATGAACAAACATTTTATGGCTACCTTGTTCCAATCAGGTGAGTGAGTTTAAGCTTAGCCTGGGTGGTTTTGAACCCAAATCAATGATGTATGCATTTGAACGGGTTTAAACACTTAAGCTTATAACATGAAGAAGTGGGCTTGAATGCGTGTTAAATTCAAACTTGATAGTTAAAATGTTGCACGTTATAAAATATATAACCCTAGGTTTGTTATCATCAAAATCACTTAGATATACTCAACAATCTCCCCCTTTTTGATGATGACAAAAATGAAGGGGTTTTGAAATACATGAACGTGCCTTTGAGCAATGTTAGAAGGTTGAGATCAAGGTTCGAAGTCAAATCACTTCACTCACAACCCGTTACGCCAGCGAACACAAACCATTCAACATGTATATGCCAATTAGAAGAGAAATGAGATATAAGAGCCAACCATTTGAGATCAAACACCAGTTGCATTCAATGAATCGTTTCATTACAAGGTACATTAGTGCAAAAGTGAATGCATGACTCTAGACTCAAGGGACTAAGCAAATGCATAAAATAGACTGATGATCCTCACATGTCAAACATGCAAACACACAACCATATAGGGACATACATAAATATATAAAACCCTATACTACTACTTCTCCCCCTTTGGCATCATCAAAAGGGGATAGGATAGACGAAGAGTGTTGGGTCCCGTAGTGCAGGAACACGGATCTAGAGGGGGGGTGAATAGATCCTTCTACTAAAATAAAGTCCAATTGAAGCTTTAAGCTAGCTCGCAGTGGAATTAGCAAGATTAGCAAGAGTGAGGAATTTAAACTAATTAGAATAGACTTGATTCTCTCAATCTCACCGTACTTACTCGAACAGAAATTAGATATGAACAACAAGGCAAAACACCACAACACGAACCACAATGCACGGGGATTTTTAAGGTGGTTCGGGACCACGACGGGCTCCCTACGTCCACCCCTCACCAAACCGGTGAGGCTTCACTCGGGGAAAAATTTTCAACACGGAGACGACACTCCAAACACACACGGGGATAAATCCCCACACACACACACGGGGACGTGCCCCAATGCACACACACACACACACACACACACACACACACACACACACACACACACACACACACACACACACACACACACACACACACACACACACACACACACACACACACGCACAGAGACGAAGTCTCCAACACGATCCAACTAGTGGATCAATAAAACGCACACACGCTGCGACAAGTGCAGCAAACTTTATACACATGTAGATCTTAGGAAAACCTACGCACACATATGAATCAAGTGCGACACACATACAAATGACCACGGATCCAACAACGATCCAAACACACACAAGTATGCAGTTTATAAGAAACACAAATCTGACACTTGAAACAAAATAAGGCACAGTTGAGAAAAACTCCTGATTCGGCTCCCCTTTGAATGTATGTTGTAGATCTTGAATGTGGCTTCAATCTACACTTGAATGGAGGTTTAATCTGTGCTTGCTTGGCTCTTCTTTTCCTTGGACATCACTCTCTTTATCTCCCTTGGATCTTTCTTGACTCCCCTTAGATCGTTCTTGAAGGATGATGAAGGATTCTTGCACAAATGATGTTGTAGCTTGATTCTCTATGCAACTTCTAGTTGGAGATCGATTGGAAACTTGTTTGCAGCTTCTTCCCTTCACATTCATGCTCAAAACCTGGTGGAAGAACCCCTGGAGCTGCTACCTGCGACTTGCACACACAAAGATGATAAAAAAATAGTTTTTAGGTTTTTCCCTTAGGGTTTTCACTCCAATAAGATGTTTTATAGACTTAGGATGGTCAAGAGATAGCCTAGGGACCAGATCCAGATATCTTGGAGTGATTTGGGGCTTTTGGACTAGATTGGGATGACCTTTGGCGCACTTATACGAAGGTCAGATATGACGGCGTCGCCACGTACCGGAATGGGTCGACCCTTGGGGTCGACCCTTGTTGGCACTCAAAATATAATCCTTTGGCGACCGAGCCATAAAGACGAATGATACGGCCCACTGAAGCACAGAAGCCGATGAAGATCACCTTATCAAAGACCCTTCAAGCTGACGGAGCCCCAAGTCGCCTTGAAATGAGCATCGGGGACTTTACCTCAGGAGAGTCAAAGTGAACCCGCAACCAACCGGCGGAGCGATCAAGCCTGCCCAATGATCCGGCATCGACCTCGTCATGTCGCTACCCCACACCCGTCGCCCGACCAAGGACGACGTTCTACCCAATGGCTCTCCTAAGGAGGAAAAGCATCCCCGCCCGTCCATAACAAGGGGCCGAGGGTTCTGTCAGCAGAGGGTCCCGATCACCCGACATGGGCTCGGCTCCTCATCATAATGGGCCCATTAGTGGCCGATCGATAGCCATTCAAGGTAGAATCATCCGGGATGCAACACCGTCCCGTAAAGAAGCCCCGAGCACGAGTCCGTCTCGACCAGAAGCACAAATCATAGTGCCGAAGGCCGTGTCAACAGGATGCCCGTATGGTCCCGCCAGACACACGCGGAGGTCTGATCAAGGCCGTTCGTCATATCGAGAGCTTCCTCGACACCACGTCAAGGTTTTTTCAAAGGCCAGCGCGGAAGGAACAGTCAACGGGAGCTTCCGGAATCATCCCCGGACCCACCGGCCTAGCCGTGCCGAACAAGCAAATTAAAACGGCGCCCCTTAATACGGCGCCGTCGAACCGGCGCGCAAAAGCCAATCGGGACCTCTTCCCGGCGCCACCAAATCCGGCGCGCCCCCCTCCCCGGGGCGCCGGATTAACAAAAGGCTCTATATATGTCCTGCCTTCGGCCAGAGAAAAGGGGGATCCAAAGGGAGAGAGGAGAAGAAAGAGGCGGAATCAAAAGAAAAAAAAAGAGAATTAGAAAGAGAGAAGAGAGGTCCAGGGAGAGGAGTTGAGGGTTTCTTTGCTGTCCGAAGAAATCTCCGTCTGAGCCTCTCGGCGGCCACCGCTCTGCTCCAATCGAGCCTCCCGAAATCGGAGAAGGAGAGCATTTTGTCTTTTCTCTACCTAGGTGGGTTTCCCATGTTTTCTCTCGGTGAACCCCCTTTGTTTCATCTTCGTTTTCTTTTAATACAATGTAAGTGAGCGAGGGGAAGGGGCGAGGATACCAGCCCGACTTCCCCTGCCTCACCAGCATCTCTACTCTTTCCCTTCATCTGTAACTAGTCTCCTATATTAATGAAAGCGGTGGCCGAGCGACAACGCCGGTGCCGGAATGATGTTCTACGCACTTTCCTTTTCTGTTGTTCATATCGTGAATGAATGTTGCCTCCCTATTCCTATGGATTTCCCCCCCTTTCCCAGTCACTTTTCCCCTTTCCTTGTAGCCGGTGAAACGGCGCCCTGCAGCGATGTCGGCGCAGCGGAGGATGAATACGAAGCACCGTGCGTTGCGTTTCTCTGTCTGAACGGTTTTATTCCCATTTCGTCTCCCTCGACGCTTACATGCCCCGCTACGGCAGGGGCCACATTAATTCCCCTCCCCGGGGGTTTCTTTTCTGATCGAATATAAAGGGTTTTCACCGTGTGAGGTGTGTCTATACGCGTGGTCCTTCGACCTGTCTGGGCTGTCCTCTTAATACCCCCTCTGTTCTCAACCATGAACAGAGGGAGATAAGGCCGTCCCCACATTCCCGTTATCATTTTTTTCCCTTCTTTTTAAGCATCGACTGATGAATGTTACTTTGATTTGTGAATACTCACATACATGTATGTATGCGCATCTCCAGGCATTATCTTTGGCCTGCTAATTATACGAGTGTTCTCGCCGTGCTGTTCTGCTGTTTCATTAGTGGGGTTCGGTAACCCGGAGAGGGGGAACATTCCCTTGATCTTTCATCCTGACTGCTCGGTTCGATGAGTCTATTTGTCAATAATGGATTTCAGAAGGCCAGTGAGCACACAGAAATTGGGTTAATCCCAACACTACAAATCCACAGCCCCCTTAGTGGGCTCTGTGGTGGCCGTAGGTTGCGTGCCCCTCAGAGGCTAGCCCTCGGGGTTTCCTCCCAGATCGGACGTCCCAATTCGAGCATTGTGTTGGCTCGGGTTGCGTGCCCCTCGCAGGCTGGCCCTCGGGGTTTTCGCTCCCGTCATGAGTCAACTCATCCGCTCACTGCCGCCCACGGATTTGGTGCCTCTAGCAGGTTTGACCTCGGGGTTTTCCTCTCCGTTCGGGTTTTTGCCGGCCGCCGTCGTGCCACCCAGCCTTTAGGGGTTGCTCCGCCATGTGAGCACTCCCCGCTTCTCCCCGACAAATCCTCCGGGATGGGGAGATGCTGCCGAAATTCTGGCTTGAACGAGTCCAAACTCGGAATGATCGCCGCGCTCGAGTATGAACCTCGCGCGAGCCCGTGACTTAACTTTTGGATGGCTTGGGACCGATCCACGAATAATCAACTCAATCAACTTTCAAAATCTCTCAAAACATTTTAATAAATCCATAAATAAACCAATAAAATCCAGGTTTCCGAGAGATTGGGCTAAATCGGCGTCGTTCATACATGGCACGCCTTAAACGGCACGCCTTAAAACGGCGCGCCCTTCCCGGCGCGCCCCAATCAGGCCACGCCGGTTTAACCCCCTTCATTTACCTACGGTTTCTGGCGCTGTTTTAAGCCATTTACCTACGTTTCAGGGCACTGTTTCAAGCATTTTAACCCGTTTCTTCGCAAACGCTGCACCGGTTTCACGCCGAATCATGTCGTTGTGTCAATGAACTAGATAAATTAGCTTATTCAAGCTTGAATTGATATGTCTAGAATTTTTGCCATCATGCCTCAAGCCAAGCATTCATGTCGCATTAAGGCATGCTCAAGCGGGTGCACCCTTGGTATATCAAATGACATTGCCAGAAGGTCAGGTTACGCCTGATTGGAGGCCTTGTTACGCGTGAAGGTGGCCTTCGAGCCTAAGTCCTTCGCCATGTACCAGGGTCCACCCTAATAAATCGTGTGTAGTTAATCATAGCATCTTGCATGATCACTCACATGCTCTGCATCCCCTACTCCGGCCTCGATAGCCCATCATCTTGGTAATTAATCAAAGGTGTTCCCTCCTCGTGGGGGATGTAATTAACGTCATAACCTTTATGGTATGGCGGACTGCTGGTCCCGACCGAACCTCACTTTTGCCCGACCCGGGTCAGAATGAGCGCACCATGAATCGTCACTCATGTGACTGGCACGCCCTCGTCGTCAATCGGTTGTTTGACCACCAGTTGGTCAGAGTGGTCGATCGACCCGCGAAATAAAAGGAAATAACAAGCAAGGGTAAAATCTCGTCCGAACAAGTCTGGCACGCCCGGTGGGACTAGTGTCACCTTTCATCTCTTTACCGAGATATTCGGGCTTCGAAGCCCTCTCAAAGGCTACTGATTATTTCCCTATTTGTCTTTGCAGGCAGATCAATGACGATCAACGGGATAACTGGCGTCGACTTCGATCATTCGATCGTTGCTAAACAGGCGCAAGGGTACCTGGCGGTACCCATGGAATTCGGAAGCTTCCCTGCCGCTGTGGGCTTCCCCAACTCTTTGGGGTTAGCCTTCGTCGATATCCTGGAGGTCGAAGCCCCAGTGCCTGCCAGGGAAGTCGCAGAGAAAATGGAGCCTCTGAAGGTTCCCTGCTGCGAAGACTTGCCTGAAAGTCCGGCCTCGGCCGCTAGCTGTTTGGTGCACCACGTCATACGTGGGACCCACCCCAATGTCGTCAACAAACACCCGGGAGGACGCCAGCGTTGCCAGGCCCGCAAGAATACTACTGTAATCACCGGAACCCTATCTCAGTCTGGGAAATCTATGCTAGTTGGAGGCATGCGCGTCTTCCTCGACGGACGCACGGTCCGGGTGACCCCAGACCGAGTCATCCCCAACATTCCTGTCCACAATACCTATCAAGCTCTCGCTGGAAGGAGGGCAGAAAGAGAAGAAACCGGCCCCTATGGCCAAGGAAGCTCGGCACTCAGGCCGAAGAAGTTCAAACAGGTGTGGGTTCCCAAGCGGACCCGACCTGCCCACCATCTAAAATCCATCCGCCGCCGTCCTATGAACGACGAGGCGGAGGTGAGAAGAGAAAGGGGCTTGCCCCCGACGAAAGAAGAAGAGGTGGTTGCAGATCCTCCGCGCCGCAGAAATTTTCGGGCTGCTGCCCGCCAAGCCAATGTCCCAGTCACGGGATGAAGATTCCAACATCCGACCGACAGAGCTCAGCTGGCCTATATCCCTCATGCTGGAGGTCGACAACTATCCCCTGTACTCTATCAAGAGCGGGGTCAGGAGGAGGTAACCTATCTGATCAGGAACTACTTTCGAGGGCTGGCAACCCCTCGCTGGGTCAGCAGCGACTAATGCAGATAGTCGCCACTGAGGAAGATTACCACCCATCAGCGGCGGATGAAGAGGATATGGAAGATAGAATGATGGTGTCGTCAGTCGACGACAGTGGATACAACGATGGTTTCGAGATCGAAGCCGATGAAGCCTTCCCCGAGCGAAAAAAAAAAAGAAGAGTTTCTATGTTCGAGAGGCTGACCGTTCCGCAACAAGCCAGATGGAGGGTCCATCGATAGAGAAGAAGGATGCAGGTCTTTACTTGCAACATGGCTGGTATATCCATCCGATATGGGGAGCTTCCTGAAGACCCCCAAGAACTGGCTCAATTGGCCGTACGGCCCGGGCCAACTACCCACAGAACAGAAGCAGCAAGAGAGCTTCTGATGATCATGAGAGGGAAACAACCCCAGGTCTATCCCCGCTGGGATGATAAGGCCCCCGTCTTGACCGCTAATGTGGTGACGACGGAAGAAGAAGACGACGTCCTCCTCGACATCCTGCCTGAGGGTACGTCTGGGGAAACGACAGAGGGTATCCCCACCACTATAGATCCATCAGTTCTGATGCTGCTGCAAAAATATCAACGGGAGATAGACTCTCTGAAGAAACAACTGATGGAAAAGACTGAGCATTCATCGGCTTCTAAACCACCCGAAGTCCAAGGTGAATCATCCCGGGGAGCGGTTCGTCATGACGACCCTCCACCGCTCTATACACTATCCTAGCCGTCAGAGCCAAGCATGGCGACAGCACAACAGTGGCCGCCACAGCCTCAGCCGCTGCTACCTCCGGTGCTCCCCCAGGTGCATCCGACACCCCCGCTGCTGTGTCCTACACAGGCGACCACCCTGGTCACCCCATACCTTCAGCCAGCGCCCTTCTATCCAGAGCCAGTCGACCCCACGGTCGTGAACTGGATGATGGTGGAAAGGATGATCGAGCTGAAGCTCACAGAGAAAAGTGAAGGTGACTACGTCGCACTCGATGCCTATCGGGTGCCCTACC
>JAHNEJ010003084.1:0-102635 GCA_022559845.1 Amorphophallus konjac | reverse complement strand
GCATGCGGATGAAGAAATATATTTATATATATATATATGTATTATTATTATTTATTATTATTATTACTCCCCCCTTTTTTCTTCCCTTTTTTATTCATTTCCCTCCTCTTTTCTTTTCCCCTTTTTCCTTTCCTTTTTTTTCTTCTTTCTTCTTCTTTTTTTTATTTTCTTCTCTCACGCCTTTTTTCTTTTTCTTTTTTTTATTCGTTCTTCTTTTTTTTCCCCCCCCTTTTTCTATTTTCTCCTTTTTTCTTCTCTTTTTTTTGTGTGTGTCCCTATATACGGGGTGGGGGTAGGATGGATGGATTAATCCTAATAGTGGGCCTTGACCGGAATAACTGAAGCCGAAGGGCGTCGAGTAGCAGGATATGAAAAATCGAAGGGAAGGGTCCCCTTTTGTTCTCTGGGGGGAAGGGTCCGAACCAAAGTGAATGTTTCTTTTCTCCTTTTTTCTTAGGGTGGCCCAAAGGCGAAGGTGGAAGGCCATGTCTGCCTCAAGGTTCACTTTCCCTTCTTCTCTTCTTCTTTTATGTGAGGAAGCGGGTTCGAAGACCACGTCTGCCTCGTGATCCTCTCCTTTTCTTGTCTTCTTCTTTCTTCCTTTTATTGTGAAGAGGCGGGTGCAAAGACCCGCCTACCCCATGACTCTTCTTTCTCTTCTTCTTTCTTCTTTTGTGTGGAGAGGCGGGTACAAAGACACGTTTGCCTGTGACTCTTCTTTCTCTTCTTCTCTTCTCCTTTTGTGTGGAGAGGCGGGTGCAAAGACCACGTTTGCTCGTGACTCTTCTTTCTCTTCTTCTCTTCTTCTTTTGTGTGGAGAGGCAGGTGCAAGAATATTTTGCCTCGACTCTTCTTTCTCTTCTTTCTTCTTCTTTTATGGAGAGAGGCGGGCTCAGGGGACCACGTCTGCCTCATGTGTATTCTTTCTTTTCTCCTCTTCTTTTGTGTGATGAGGCGGGCTCGGGGACCACGTCTGCCTCATGTGTCTTTTCTTCCTTTTCTTCTCTTATTATTTTGCGTGGAGAGGCGGGTGCAAAGACCATGTTTGCCTCATGTACCCTTTTTTCTTCTCTTCTTCTTTTGTAGAGAGGCAGGTGCAAAGACCATGTTTGCCTCATGTATCTTTTTTCTCTCTCTTCTTATCTTGTAGAGAGGCAGTACAGGGACCATGTTCACCTCATGTCTCTTTTTCCTTTTCTTCTTTTCTTTTCTTTTCTCATTAATGCTTCCACGCTGGAGTGTATTTCTCTTAATGTGCCCCGGGTTGGGGTGTAGTTTTATTTGGTATGCGTTCCCCTGAGGGGTGTATTTTGCCTCTTTGCCTTTGTGCCCCCAGGCGGGGCGTATTTTCAAGGCTTCTATGCCCCCAGACCAGGGTGTGTGTTTTGTTATTTTTTTTAATGCCCCCGAGGCGGGGTGTAGTTCTCTTCAAATGCCCCCATGGTGGGGTATACTCTTCACGGCTTCTATGCCCCCACTGGCGGGGTATGTTTCTTCTTCAAATGCCCCCCCAAAGCGGGGTGTAGCTTCTTCAAATGCCCCTAAGTTGGGGTATACTCTTCACGGCTTCTATGCCCCCAGGCGGGATATGTTTCTTCTTCAAATGCCCCCAAGGCGGGGTGTAGCTCTCAACAAATGCCTCTAAGCTGGGTGCGTTCCTTTCTTTGTGTGCCCCAGGCCGAGGTGTGTTTTTCTTCTTATGCCCCTAAGCTGGGGTGAATTCCTCTGCTTCTTATGCCCCCCCCCCATAGAAGGGTGTATGTTTCTTCTTTTGACGCCCCTAAGCCAGGGTGTATTCTTTCTTCATATGCTCCAGGTCGGGATGCATGTCTCTTCGCTTCTGTGCCCCCGGGTCGGGGTAAATGCTTCTGCTTCTTATGCGCCAAGGGCAGAGTATATCTCTTTGTGCCCCCTAGCGGGGTGGATGCTCTGCATGTGTCCCCGGGTCGGGGTGTAGCTTTGTCTCTCATGGAGGGGGTGTGTTGTTTCTTCCAAAGCCCCCAGACCAGGGTGTATTCTTCTCTTTCTTATACTCCCGAGGCGGGAGGGGTTCTCTTCATGTGCCCCCGTGGCGGGATGTGCTTTTTTTTTTTAGTGTCCCCAGATCGGGGTGAATTCTTTTCTTCTGCCCGGCCACACCCGGGGGGATGTTTGCTTCCTGTGCTCCCAAGGTGGGGTGTATTGCTGCTTTTGACGCTCCCAAGGTGGGGCGTATTGCTGCTTCTGATGCCCCAGAGCGAGGTATCTTTCTCTTCACATGTCCTCGGCATGGGGTATATTTCGCTTACGTGCCCCCATATCGGGTGTATTCCTTCCTCCTAGGCCGGGGGATGTTGTTCGTTCTGCTTCAGATGCCCCCCCCCCCCCCGGGGGGGGGGGGGGGGGGGGCTGCATGTTGCTTCATGGGCCCCGAGCCTGGGGTATACTCCTTCAAATGCCCCTAAGCCGGGGTGGATTCTCTTTTCTTCTTATGCTCCCAAGGCGGGATGTAGCTTCTTCAAATACCCCTAAGTCGGAGCGTATTCTTCTTGGCTTCTATGCCCCCACTAGCGGGGTTTGTTTCTTCTTCAAATGCCCTAAGTCGGGGCGTGTCTTTTGTTTCTTATACCCCCCCATAGTAGGGGTGAATTCTGCTTCTTCTACCCCAAAGGCGGAGGAGTGCTTCTCTTCATATGTCCCCGGCGCGAGGGTGTATCTTTTGCTTCTTATGCCCCCCTGAGGCGGGGGTGTATCTCTTTACGGCTTCTATGCCCCCGAAGCAGGGTATGTTGTTTCTTCAAATGCCGCTTGGGCGGAGTATATATTTCTTCTTATGTCCCCAGATCGGGATATATGTCTCTTCACTTCTACCCCCGGGTCGGGGTAGATGCTTCCGCTTCTTATGCCCAAGGGCGGAGTGTATTTTTTTTGAGCCCCCAGGCTGGGGTACGTTCTTCATGTTTCTTATACCCTTTTCACAGGGCGTATTCTCTCACTTCTTATGTCCCTGGATCGGGGTGTATGTTTCTTCCTCTGACGCCCCTAAGTCGGGGTATACTCTCTCTTCATATGCTCCCAGGTCGGGATGTATGTCTCTTTGCTTCTTTACGCCCCGGATCGAGGTGGATTCTTCGTCAAATGCCCCGAAGGTGGGGTGTATTCTCTTCATATGCCCCCCCCAGAGTGGGGGTGTAGCTTTGTTATATGTTGTGCCCCCGAGTCGGGGTGGATTCTCTTCATGCGCCCCTAGATCAGGGTGCATATCCCCTTTTTTTTGCCTCTTATGCCCCATGGCGGGGTATATCTTTTCTTCTTATCCCCATGGCGGGGTATGTGCATGCTCTCTTCGGGAGTGGTTACCGTGCTTGGCGTCATTGCTATAAAGTATTCCCCACAGTGGGCAGCCATTCACCAAGCTACAATTGTGGCTCGCTGGGCCGTTTAACAACCACTCGGGGGGGGCGTTTTGTGCCGAATGGAGGTAGCAGGAAGGAGGAACGGGCGGGGTCATTGCACTGCAGACTCGGGGCCTCCTAGAGTCGGGCGAGATGCCGGGTTTCTTCTTGCTCTTTTAGTCGGCGATGCTGGCCAACTTTTCTTCCTTTCTTCTTTATTTCTCTTTTTTTTTCCTTCTTTTTTCTTTTTTTTCTCCTCTTCTTCTTGTACGATTGACCAGGGTGGAGGTGCAGGAGAGCGCTCACCCCCTCAGGGAGGGGATGAGTGGTTCGCTCCACCGCATCCATCCCACAATGGTAATCCTTATTCAGCACGGGTCTCGATGGGTATGACCGTATAACCCTCTCTCGTCAATTCTTTTCTTTTTTGTTTCTTTCTTTTCTTCTTTTCCTCTTTTTTTTAAAATCGCTATCTGGAGGCTTCATCGTATGGGTGGCCCTTGCAATCAACAGCCACGGTGTAAATGTGAAAATTCACAATAGAAGGGCCTTTAATAAGCCTAGATAATCATTCACCATTCCATAGATATGTCTCAATGTTACAGGTGACTATCAGCTCTTTTAAAAAAAGGGAGGGGGTACATTCGGCAACGGCCGACCATGCATCCAGTGTCAGTCTAGATGGATGCCCTCAGGACGGGGGATCAACAGCATCTGGCGCCATCTTCTCGGACTTCCTGCCATTGCTTGAAAGAGAGCTGGCATGTCCTTCAGGGCGCGCTGTTCTTCGGCCGGTGTGGTGCGGTTACACCGGTCACCTTCAGGTTAAGCATTTGGTGAGGGCGTGGTGGGTTTACCGTGTACTTGCCCATTCTTAATTCGCCCTTCTGATCAGGTCCTCGACAACATCTTTAAATACGCAACAGTCCTCAATGGAATGCCCGATCATCTGATGATATAGGCAGAATTGGGGGTCGCCCCTTCTTTCGAGGTCGTTTGGCCTCTTCGGCTCTGGAAGCACAACTTTGCCATGTTCTTGAACCCATTCGAAGAGGATCCGAGTTTATCTCTTGAGAAGGAGTAGGGCCTCTTCATTCTGTCCCTTAATGAAAGTCTCTGGTCAGCGGCCTTAGTGGAGGAAGCTCTGGCCGCGACCTTTGTTCTCCCCTGTCGTCGCTCGAAGGCTTCGAAGTCTGGGGTGCGAAATTTTTCTCATGCCAACTGCTTGTCGGCTGATCTCTTTTCCTCACTCTGGGCGATGGGGGTGGGGCAATATTTTGCCAGGAAGATCTCAGCATCAGATGCTAGGCCACTCAGCTCTTCAAGAGTTTTGACCTCAATATCCATGACCCTCTGTATTATTTCGCCCTTCAGGCTTCTTAGGAGTCTTTGGACGGCGCCCCCGCAATTTGGAGGGTCGCCATATTCTTCAGGGGGGTTTCCCCCTCTTCTCGTATAGCCCGAGGCAGACTCATCACCTCTTCAGTCAGCTGTTCGTGATTCGGTCTCGCCACTTTGCTCTCGAGCCGCCTCATTTTTGCCCCTCGCTCGGCCCTCGACTTACTCGTTCCTGTTGGTGCTATCAAGCCCGGGTACAAGCCGAACGATTGGCGAAGAGGGTCTGTTCTTGGCGTCATGCGAGGTATCGAGGGTGCATGCTGCAGCCGCTGGAAGGGGGTGCCCCCAGTGTAATCATGTATCATTCGGGACATTGCTGGTGGTGGTGGTGGGACCTCGGGTGGCTCACAGCCGCCCCAGAAGGTCCCAGAAGAGGGCCCTGCCTGCGCGGGCATTGCTGGGCATAAACGTGTCTTGATTGATTTCCCCCTTGACGCCTCGACTTCGTGCAATTCTTAAAACAATCTTGCCGTCATGGCGAGGGTGGGTTGATGGAAGTTGGAGGTGCTGCCCCCCGCCCTGGCTTCGAATGGGGTCGGTGAGATCATGTCGTCATGGCCGACAACACCTTGTCCTTGAAAGTCGACATTACTACCCCCAGACCCCCATGTGGAGGAGGGTCATGATGTTGGGCCTCCTCACTGGACGACGGGAGGTATGTCGTTTCATTTTCTCCTTCACCGGTTTGGACTGAGCCGTGCCCGGTCGAGAGTGTGTGGCAAGAGAGGACAATGCTACTCCTTCTGTTCTTTGAAATCTCCCTTTCCTTCCCTTCCGGGGTTGGTGTATGCTCTCGCGGTAAACCATCTGGTGCATGCAGCGCCTCAGATTCTCCTTCGGCTTCTTGTTCTAGGCCCAGGGGCTCTGAATGCCCGCACATGACACATCCCTTGGCGCATGCTGAGGGAGCCTCGAGCACCTCTTTGGGCGATAGGTGGTACAGAGACACCATATTGACCGTTCTCTTCAGATCGGGCATCTCATGCGGACGTGGAGGGTCCACTTTATGTTCGCCCAATTGGAGTTCCCCCTTCCTGACCAGGCGCTCGACAGCATCTTTGAACACATAGCAGTCTTCAATGGAGTGCCCGAACATTTGATGATACAGGCAAAAATGGGGGTTGTCTCTTCTTCTAAGATCATCCGGCCTCCTTGGTTCTAGCGGAGTGACCTTATTGTATTTGATGGCCCATTCAAACAAAAGCTGGGTCTTTTTCTTAGGAAAGGAGTAAGGCTTCATCATTTTGGCCCGCAAGGAGGGGGCTTCTTGATATTCGATCGGTCTAGCCAGCGAAGGACTGGCGACGACCCTCTCATCTTTATTTCTTTGCCGCTCGAACCTCCTGGAGTCGATCGTATGCACTTTTTCGGCGCAGGCCGTTTATCGACTATTTAACCCTACGGCTCGAGGTTGCAGGGATAGAGGAGGGGGAGCCTCAATTTCTGCCACTATATTGTTTAGCTGGTCAAAGGACCTGATTTTAATTCCAATCATCTTTTGAGGACCTCCCACTTCAAATTTTGTTTGCAGATCTGCACTGTGTCTTCTTGGTGTGGTGGCCGCCTGCATCTCATACTGAGATTTTACCATCTTCTGGTATACTCCAAAGTAGTTTCATCAGTCCTCTGCTTGGAGGCACATAGTTCGGCCATAGTTATTTCTCTTTCGGCAACGTGGAATCTCTCCCGGAACTGCCGTTGCATGTCAGGCCAGTTATTGATAGACCCAACCGGTAAGTTCGAATACCATTCAATACGAGTGCTGTGAGGGAGGACCCAAAGTACTTGAGCAAGTAGGACTCGTCGGCAGCCAGATCACCCATTAGGTTAATGTAGTGAGTTATGTGCTCTTTCAGCGAACCTTGTCCACTGAACTTCTCAAACTTTGGCAGTTTATTGATGCCGGGAGGCAACCTCTTGACCGCATGATCGACGGGGTAAGGTACCCGGTATAGCTCAAAAGCGGCACGATCTCTGTCGCCCCTGTAGGCCAGCTTCTCTTCAATCATCTGATCCATCATCATTTCATTTGTCCTTATCGGGTCGACGGGCCTGAGTGGAGATGGGCAAGCTATGCCCCTGGAATAGTCAGTACCGTCGCGTGTCGGGTCATGGGAGACCCTTGGGGAGGCAGAATCGGTGGCGGGGCCAGCGCTGCGTGCAATGCCTGTTGCAGGTGCATGCCCCCAATGTAGCTGGGAATTGATGGGAATGCCGCAGCCTGCGGAGTCACTTCTGGGGATCGCCCGCTGCCCCCAGGTTCTTTGAGCAAAACCTCGGTCCGCCGGGATGTTGTGGGTTGGGCATTCTTTTCACTCAGTTGTTTCTTCAACATTTCGATCTCTGCTGGTACTGTTGCAGCATGTACAGCATCGCAGGGTCATTGGTGGGGAGACAGGGCATGCCCCCTATTTCTTCGGCCAGGGCCTCCTCAGATGATGTGGAGGGCCCGCCACTGGTGCTTCCAGCGGTAATTACATGGGCCGTGAGAACCGTGGAGGGTTCTTCCTGGGAGGCCTCTCCGGCGCTTGCCTGTGTTACCTCGCCTACTGCTCTTCCCCTTTCGGCAAAAGGATTGGGTCTTGCGGCGGGTCTGGCCACCTCTTCAGGGTCGGTGGGTAGAGCCCCAAACCGACCAAAGACTCCTGCCATGCTGTAGGTGAAAACTCTCCAATTCCTAGTTTCTCTTCGACCTCCTCTTTGACGGCCTTTCTGGGAACACCAGTCTCTCAAAGACCGATTGTCGGGGCTGCGCTTCTTCCCGTAAAGGGGACTGACGCCGCTCCTCCGACCGGTTCCTCGACTCTGCACTGGGCATGGGTCGGGTCTCTTCTTTGGCTTGAAAGGCAGAGGCCACTACCCCCAGTAGTCTCTGACGACCCATCAGAATGCTCCCCGGGCCTCGGAGATAGTTCCTCATGGCATGCTCGATCCCTTCCCACTCCTGGTCAGGGGGAGCAGCCGGTGATTGCGTGTCAGTGGCGACAACAGGAGTGTAAACCACGGGCGCTGGGTGGGTGGCCTGGTGACAGCGCCTATAGTGCTGTCGAAGGGCATTTTCTGCGGGGGCCGGTGCAGCAACTGCTGACTGGCAGATCGGGGTCGTCATCTCGCCCCTTTCATCTCTTTGGGCCCTCCTCGGGCGAAAGTGCTAGGTCCTGCCTGGGCAGGTGCAGTGGGCTGGGCCTCCTTGGGAACCCAGATTTGCTTCAATTTGGCCGGCCTGTGAGCCCGCGCATTCATCTGGTGCCGCGGCCGTGACGGCGGGTGTCACCTTCTCTTTTAGCTTCTCCAGTCCTTGGAAAGAGTTGCGGACTGGGATGGTCGGGACGATACGGTCCGGTATCACCTAGGACCTCTGCCCGTCCAGGTGGACTCGGATGGTCCCGACAGCCATGGATTTCCTGGAGCTGGATATGCGGCGTCCTGGGACGACACCGGTGTTGTTCCTCCGGAGCCTCCTCCGGTGAGATGCCGATCCCTGGCGGGACGGGCCAGCGGTCTGGTGCACATGGTGCACGTTAGCAGCTCAGCGCCGTTGCCGGGACGCCGTTGTTGCTCTTGGCCACAGCTCAGCCAATAGCAGCTTCAATGGCCCCCTGGGTGGGAGCGTTGGTCTTGGGTTTGTCGGATGCTTCCACGTCTAGTATGTTGGCGAAGGCCACCCCAAGGAAGTTGGGGAAGCCCACCACGGGCGGGAGGCTCCCAAAGCCGAGGGGGACGGCGAGGTAGCCACCTTTGACGTGGCTCTCGACGGGCTGGGAACCGAAGGTGGTCGCCATTCTCGATGTCAAAGTGTGACTTTCCTGCATTTGCAAAAATAGCGCAATTAGTATTACAAGAAGGGGGCCGCAGAGCCCCTAATTTTGGCAAAGAGATGAAGGGTGGATTGGTCCCACCGGCGTGCCAGACTTGTGGATGCACTTTTCGTTCGTTTATTATGCTCGTCTATTCAGAATGGTTGTTCGTCTATTAAGTGCGTGGGCGTGCCAGTCACTGAGTGACAATTTATTCGGGCTCCGAAGAGCCCGTGGTGCGCTCGATCTGACTCGGTCAGACGATTGTGTGGTTCGTGTGGGACCAGATCCCGTCGTGTCGTAAAGGTCACGATGTCATTTACATCCACCGTACGGGGGAACACCCTTGATTAATTGCCAAAATTAGGGCCTCATGACAAGAAATTAATTGCATGAAAGGTCTATTACGAGGTATTGAAATCCTCACGCGAGGGCGAGAAGAAAAAAAACATTCGACGGCCATGTCGGTCGTGTACTGACCATTTAATGTTCGGACGAATGTCCTGGCTCGAGAAAATCACGGTTGTCGCGGGAGAACCGGAGCGCATGTACGCCGAGGTACGGCAAATCTATTGTTCGGAAGAGCGAGAGAACGTTCGGCTGAGCCTCGGTTGGAGCGGTCAAAAACCAGTAAATCTGTTGGCCCGGTGCAAGAGCAAGCTGCGACCATACTGCGGTGGGCCCCCCGCGGTCGAAACAAGACTTGCATGAGCGTCATTAATATTTCCGATGCCAAGGGGCAACGAGGGAATATCCCTTGAGTCGGCTGAAAAGCCCTGTGTCTAGGGAAGCGGACGTTCGAAACGTGTCGGTCACTCGGGAGACCGTTTAATATTCGGACTGGGTGTCCGCTTGAGAATATCATAATCGTCGCAGGAGGACCTGGAACATATGTATGCCGTGATACGGTAAATACATTATTCCGAGACACTGAAAACATTCGGTTAAATCTCGGTTAGTGTAGCAGGGAAACTAGCGAATTTATTGGCCCAGTGCGAGATCGAGTCGGGACCATACCGGGGGCGCCTCCCGCGGTCCAAACGGGGCTTGCGTGGGCATCATTAATGTTCCTGGTGCCGGAGGGCAACGGGGAAGAGTCCCGGGACTAGATTCCAAAACCAAAACATGTTCGAAGGAAGCGAGCTATAGGCCGAGGGTGTGGGTCAGACAATAACCCTAAACGGGACGGACCCGAGGTCCAAGCACAGCCCACAAAGGCCTTATTGATATTCCATGTACAGGTCTAGGGATGACAGGAGCCGATCTCGTTCTATTCAGATTTCTGTCGGTCACTTGCGGACCCCTTGATATTCGGACAAGGGTCCATATTGAAGGTGCGACGTAGATAGGAACAACCCCGTACAAATGTATGCCGAGTTTGTGGCAATTTCACTGAAAGGGCAGGAACGAATCCCGATAGGGTGAATCCGATTTAACGAGCTATCAGTCCGGAGCAATACTGGGTCACGACCACGTCAGGGTAGGAGCCGTCGGCCATGTTGGTTGCTCACGGGTCTTTTCATGTTCAGACACAGGTCCGTAATAGAAATGCGGCGAAAACCGAGGTGAACCCGTTCAAATGTCTGCCGAACGTGTGACAATTTTAGTAGTGGCTCGAATGGGATCCGGCCTGAGAAACGAGTCTGGTTTAATCGGAATGTCGGCCCAAGACTAGGTAAGAGCCTGGCCATGTCGGGACAATTCCGAAGACTCGGGCCCGGCCTGAGAGGGCGGCATTATTGTTCCTTCTGCGTCGAGTCACGGAGAGAGATAGGGCTGCAATATGGATTTTTACCATTTTTTATCTGGGATTTTATTCTTTACCATATAATCTTGTGCTGTTTATTCCCCTTTACGCATTTGTTTCGGATGATTTTTTTACTTATTATTATTATTATTATATATATCTATATTATTTTTTTACACATTTTTTTTATTTACTATGCATTCAGGTTTATTTATTTATCATGATTTTTGTTATTTTTTTTGTTAGTATTATTATCATTATCATTATATGTTTTTACATGTTTTTTTTGGATGAAGAGTGAGCCGTTTGGGGGGTTAAGCGGGGCTAAAGGAGTGTGTCGGCGAGGACAACAGGTAGCGTGCCGGCGAGGGTAGCTTGGAGCGTGCCGGGGAACCCCACAGATAGTGTACCGGTGAAGGAAAGGGGGGGGGGCATGCTGATGAAGACATTCCAAAGAGCGCCGGCGAATGGAGGAGAGGAGCGTGCCGGGCTAACTCAAAGTCTGTACATCGTCTGCTAGAGTCTGCACATTATCCATTTGCTACAACTCAAAGTCTGTGCATTGGCTACTAGCACACACGCAGAGTCTGTACATTGTCCATTTACTACAACTCAAAGTCTGTACACTGGCTGCTAGCACACATGAAGTCTGTACGTCTCCAAGCCCAAAGTCGATACATTGGCTGGTCGCTGCGACACGAAGTCTGTACATCGGCTGGTTGCTGAACACAAAGTCTGTACATTCATCAGCCCAAAGTCTATACATTGGCTGCATTCATCAGCTCAAAGTCTAGACATTTGCTGGTCACCGCAACACAAAGTCTGTACATTCATCAGCCCAAAGTCTATACATTGGCTGCATTCATCAGCTCAAAGTCTGCACATTGGCTGGTTCCTGCAATACAAAGTCTGTACATCGGCTGGCTGCATGCACACAAAGTATGTACACCCATCAGCCCAAAGTCTATACACTGGCTGGTTGCTGCAACATCAAGTCTGTACATCAGATGGTTGCATGCATACAAAGTCTATACGTCCATCAGCTCAAAGTCTGTACATTGTCTATGCAACCAGCACACAAAGTCTATACATCCTTCAGCTCAAAGTCTGTACATTGTCTATGCAACCAGCACACAAAGTCTATACATCCTTCAGCTCAAAGTCTGTACATTGTCTATGCAACCAGCACGCAAAGTCTATACATCCTTCAGCTCAAAGTCTGTACTTTGTCTATTTGCTGCAACCCAAAGTCTATATGTTGGCCAGCTCAAAGTCTGTACATTGTCCATTTGCTGCAGCTCAAAGTCTATACATTGGCCAGCTCAAAGTATGTACATCGTCCATTTGCTGTAGCTCAAAGTCTATACATTAGCCAGCTCAAAGTCTGTACATTATCCATTTGCTGTAGCTCAAAGTCTATACATTGGCTAGCTCAAAGTCTATACATTGTTGTCACAAGCATATTAGGCCCATGTATTCGTTCACGGCATGTCTGAACATTCATTTCCAATGTACATGCTTCACTGTCTGCATTTGTGCAATCCTTCACGCAAAGTCTATACATTGCTTGTTGCTGTGTTCGTGTATCAACCTGCCAAGTCTGTACATTGGGTTCCACTTCGGAGAGACGGTGGAAGAAGAGGTGAGACAGAGAGATAGATGAGGGAGAGTGAGACGGTGAGAGAGAGAGAGAGGTGTGCCGGCGAGGGGGGAATGAGACGGTGAGAGGGAGAGAGTGTACCGGTGAGGGGGGAGAATGAGGCGGTGAGAGAGAGGGAGTGGGTGAGGAGGAGTGTGCCGCTGAAGGTCCAAGGAGGTGTGTCGTTAAAGGGTTGTTAGGGTGTGCCGCTGGAGGGCTGATAGGGTGTACCGACGAAGGCTGGAATAGGCATGCCGATGAAGGCCCACTCCTCTCTTTTTTTTTCTTATTTTTAAGGCTTTTCATTTCTTCTTTACTTTGATTTTTTGCATAGTTTATACAAATCTTTTCTCCTTCTTCTTGCAATCTGTTGTTGTTCTATTCATTCGTTGCTTTTGTTGTCTTTTGATGTGTATTTATTATCCCATTTGTTTGTTGCATCCTTTTGCCTTTTAACGTCTTGTTATTTTCTGACAAAAATTCGGCAGCATCTCCCCTTGACCCGAGCGTAAGGGAGATAAAGGGAACGCGCCCACATGGAGTGGCGGAACCCGATAGTGGGAGGTGGGCGCCCGAGAGCGCCAACACCTTAACAAAACCTCAGAAAACTCGGAGGAAACGACGGACGGGAGACCTCTAAGACTGGACATGGTGTACTGGAGAGGGGGTTAGCCAAGGCTCCAAAAGGGTTGACATGCTAATTGGGGGCGGGGTGTTAGACCGATCGAACCCACAGGGACCCCTGGCAGGAGGGGAGAAGGCTCACAGGGGTAGGCACGGGTGAAGGCGTCGGGCTTTACAGGAGGAGGTTCGTGACCTCAAACCATTGAAGGTGGCGCCGGATCCGAAGCAAACTGCCGACGTGGGGGATGAAAACAAACACCAGAAAGGGGAGGAAAAGACGATCAAGCACACTGTGGCCCAAACCAACGAGACGAGGAGAAAACCCACTGAGGGTGATGATCTTCATTCATGGGGGAACAAAGGGCCGTAGCCGTCCATATACATTACAAAGCATGCCCGAGCTAAGGCTATAGACAAGAAAGAAAACCAAAGCATAAAAGAACGGGGAGAGAGAAAAAGGGACAAAAGAAGAGGAAGTGTTGGGGATCAAAGCAGGGACCACCGTCCACTGCTCTTTCCCCCACCTTCTCCTACTACATCAAGCTCTCTCTCTCTCTTACTCTCTTTTCTTTACCTGGTGGTCGTCGGAAGACTCCACGCCGGAGCCCTCTCCCTTTTCTTCTCTCTTCTCCTTCTTCTCGTATGTGGCACTGTGTCTGTTCTTCTCTTTTCTCGGTGTGCCTCCTCTCTGTCTGTGGGCCTCCTCTCTCTTCGCCGGAATGGGAGTGGTTTTACACTCCCAGCAGCGGAAGCCCTCGAGCACGGTAGTCGGAGGCGGGAAGTGCTGGGTCATAATGGGGTTTGACCTCCTCCCGTCCTGGATGCCAGGGGGATAGCTTACGTGGCCCAACCTCCGGTTGACACCTCGGACAACTCACTGCGCGCCGAAGATCCGTAGGGCATGGGTATCACGTCGTTCGACCGTTGAAATGCCTTAACGCTGTGCCACTGGCGGGCTCAAGAAGTGTGCCACTGGGAGGGCCAAAGGCCGTGCCGTTGAAGGGCTGCCCAAGCGTGCCGTTGAAGGGGCAAACAGCGTGCCGCTGGAAGCCCAAGGAGGTGTGCCCCTGAGGACCAAAGGGGACGTGCCGCTGAAGCCCCAAACGGGCGTGCTGCTGAGGGACCCAAATGGGCGTGCCGTTGAGGGACCCAAACGGGCGTGCCGCTGATGCTCTCAATGGGTGTGCCGCTGAGGGCCAGGGGCTGTGCCGCTGAAGGACCCAAATGGGCGTGCCATAGTGGGACCCAAACGGGCGTGCCACTGAAGCTCTCAATGGGCGTGCCACTGAGGGCCAGGGGCTGTGCCGCTGAAGGCCACCAGGGTGTGCCACTGAAGGACAAGGGTGTGCCGCTGAAGGCCACCGTGGGTGCATTTCTGAGCCCGTTCTGAGCCTGAGTCATGGTCCGTCTGGTTTTCTTCGAGGCCCATGAATTGTGGGGCTCTTGGTGGTTGATTTCTCTTCACCGTCGTGACTCCGGAGATGGCTTTATGGTAGCGTGTGTTGATATTCAGAGAGTCCGGATGGCCCTCTTTCTTTGCAGTCTTTTCGGCTGAAGTTGTTGGCGATGCCGGGCTAACTGGGACGTATGGGCGTGCAATTTTGCACGTCCACAGCCTCCACTAGTCGTAGGCTGACGACACTTTCCATGTATTGGCCCACCTCGGAGTGGTGGCGGGGCAGTCCCGTTAGAGACAGTTTGTAGGCTAGTTGCCGTGGGCCCATTTGTTTTGCCTTTAGAGTCCAATGGCTAGGGTAAACCAGCTAGAGGCCTGGCTCAAGACATTGGGCTTGTGTGTGCACATGTGGTTAAGGGGGTTTGACGAGCGCCGACGGGCGTGACCTTGACTAGTCACTTGTTACTATTGTTCCTTGGTACTTGTTCAGTGTCTCAGTTACCACGTTCGAGGCGAGTGGGAGATGCTTGAGATGCAGTGTAAGACGTTAGTGGACGCATTTGGCTTTTCTTCTAGTGAGGAGGTACTTCTGTCACATGACATAAGATTCGGGATCCGTGATTCAAGATTCATGATTCGTGGCATACGTGGTTTTCGGGTAGTGTGAGCTCTAGACGTGTGGTTTCATCTTGTGATACTTGTGGTTTGGGTTATGTCCGCGATGACGTAATTCCTCGAGTGGTTTTATGTCCTTTCAACACTGAGGTGTAAGGTGCCCATAAAGAGTTACCATTCTTCTACCTGTAGACAATGTAGGGTACACGACAGTGGAGTCGGGTTTGTACCTTTGGACCGTGTAGGTCTTTCGTGAGACCTTTTGCCTATTTTTTGTAGGCCTTCGTGATAAGAGTTTCATGGTTTATCGATGGATCGGCAACTCCCGACTTTGTGAGATCGGGCTAACTGTAACTCCCGACTTTGTGAGATCGAGGTTCGCCTAACTGTTTCTGTTTGGAGTAGTTTAGACGGCCGAGGTTCGGTCGGCTGCCGTGTTTCTGTTCAGTACAGCTTTCCTCTTTACTTTTGTTGGTCCTACTTCTGCTCCTGCTTTGCTTCTACTGTTAGCACTGCTATTACTGTGTTGTTCGTTGTAGGGATCTGCGGTGTTGAATCTCTGTAGTTTTGATGATGAATAACACTATGAATCAAATTATGTGTTGCTTCCTGGTGACTGTTAAAGATCCTGCATTGTCTGGATAATATCTGGATCTAGTTTCTGAAAGGAGCCTTGGGAAATTTCTTGTTTGCATGCACATCTTCTGATTAAAATGTCTTCATCATGCTCTTCTGATTAAATGCTCCTCTAACATGTTCACCCATTAGCTCGTACCTGTCTGTCTTCATCTATATGGGTTCTGTGCTTTTAGTGCGTTGACGCACTTGGCTCACAGCGTAGACGCAATTGTGCATCTTTCACTTGCTGTCTTGTTCATTGCGTCGACGCTGACACTGGATGCGTTGACGCATTGGCCAGTTGCCAAGGGCATGAGCATCTCGCTTGAGGAGCTGAAGCGACGCTGCACGATGGAAGCGTTGACGCCTTGGGCTGATGTCCAAAGGTCTTTTGATCAACAACCAAGCCGATGCGTCGACGCTATCACTAATGCATTGACGCATTGGTGTGTATTGTGAAGGGTCCTGCTCTCCATTATAAACTCATTGCGTTAACGCCTTGGCTTTACTACATTGACGCGTTCTTCAGTCCTTTGATAAGTTCCGTGCAATCTGTGTGAACAAACGTATGACTTGAATATTTCTGAGATTGACTGAATGTTCTCTGAAACCTTACAGGGACTTAAAGACAAATTGGAACTTTATTCCAATCATGTGAGCACGTGATTTGAGGGAATAATCATCTAACACGTGGCTCGGCTCATCTGGAAGCATCTTCTTCGCGCGTGTCTCCCACACCCTCAATCTCTCGTGAGTCTGGATATATAGGAAGGTTTCTGCTCCTGAAATGCTGCTGAAGCCACAAGAAAAAGGGTGAGGCCAGAGCGAGAGGAGGGAGAGGAGAAGCCATCCTGATCCATTCGTTGAGCATACCTGGAAGAGAGAGAGTGATGAAGGAGAGGATGGTTTTCTGCTACGTTTTGTCTATGCTTCTTTAAGAAGCTACATTGTTTCTCCGTTCGATTGTCTTTCAATATTTCTTTATGTCTTCGTTTGTTCGTTCTCAAATTCTGATACTCTGCTTTCGTTCCCTCTAGGTGTAGAGGAAGAGAGGTGAATCCTCTGGGTCACAGTGTGGTTTCCCTCTGATTTAGATCAGAGGAAGGGAGGAGTTCTCCGGGGTTTTGTGTTCAAGTAGTAAGAAGGCTACCTGGTTCTTCCCTCCGGCTGAGGAGGAAGAGAGACAGCGTCTCTGAATTGCAGTGAGGGTGGGTCACTGCTGGGTTCCCTCTTGTCTAAGAGGAAGGGAGAGTTATCTCCGGGTCAGGTCTTGTGGTGTGAGACCTGGGTGCAAGCTGTGAGTTCAGCGACTATAGGGATTTCGATCCCCAAGCTGTGGATCAGCGTGTTGTTGGCAGACTGAGTCTGCGGTTCTTTCTTGTGAAAGGGAAGCCTCACTCTGCCTTGAGTGAGGGATGGACGTAAGTCTGCAGGTTGCAGACTGAACCATCTAAACCTCTTGTTCTCCATGGTGTGGTTGTGCGCATCTATTTTCTTTATGCTTCTGTCTGGCTTCATGAAGTAAGTGTGATTGTTGATGATCGAAACCTTGGTCTGACTGCTCGCTTAGTGCTTGTGCATATGTGCTGATGAAATTCTGAGTGATATATGTTCTGCGCTCGTGACCTGCTTTATCTTGGTTAAGGTTCCATATCATTTTACATATTGTCAGTCTTCCTAGCCAATCTCATCTTCTAAGATTTCCTCGGCTCGGACAAATATTTTTTAAATGGTGATCTATTCATCCCCTCCCCTTCTAGCTCACCGTCCTCCTGTTTAACAGTTGGTATCAGAGCAGGTTTACCCGAGATGTGGTCCAACGACCAAGGTAATCCTGGAACCAGTGGTCCTCGCAGCTACATAGCTGAAGGACAGTCAATCTCTCGTCCCCCATATTTTGATGGTTCTAATTATTTCTTTTGGAAAAACAGGATGGAAGTTTTCATCCGATCTCAGAGCCACAAGCTGTGGAGAGTCATTACAACTGGACCTTATGATTTACCTCCGAATGGGGAGATGTGGTCTGAAGAACTAGTCAAATTATCCAGACTGAACTGGTCTGCGCTCAACATCATCCAGTGCGCAGTTCACCCTGAAGAATATGCCCGAATTTCGGCGTGCAAGACAGTTAAGAAGATGTGGGATGAACTAACGCTGATTTATGAGGGTACCTCTCAGGTCAGAGCTACCAAGGTAAACTACCTAACCTCTAAGTATGAATTATTCAAGATGAAGTCAGAGGAGAGCGTGACTGATATGTACGCTAGGCTGTCACTGATCACAAACAGCCTCAAGGGATTTGGAAAGGAAATATCTGAAGGGGATATAGTGATGGGAATTGACACCGAGCCAGTACCTTTTCACATTGCATTTATATCCTTTAGTTTATTTTTATATCCACGGGAAAGTATACGTGCAATTGTACGGCTTTATCGGCCAATGCGTCACTCCCGTAGATTGTGTGGGTTTCTATGTAATTTGTCAGTAGGACCAGCAAGGGGGCCCTCAGCCCTTTCCCATTAGTCCATGTCATCTTGTGGGGCTGGTCAACCATCCTAGGTGGACATCTAGAAGGTTGGACTAGTCATATGCCACATGGGTAGACAAGTGGCCCATTTTGTCCAAGGTAGGCCACCTACCATTCAACCACCCATTCAACCTTCTACTATATGGTCAAGGGGGCGCCCCTCTCCCTTATTAGATTATTAATTTGTGTGTGTGATTCACACTTAATCCTAGCCCTTCAATCACCTTCCCTAGATCCAAGGGTCCACATTGCATTTGATGTAAAACATATATAAGCTTGTATTTTTATGAGAAAAGCAAGGAAAAATCAGAATTTTTTTGAATGCTTGAAGCCTTGGTGCGCCCCCAGCTCCTCTCCCCCTGGTTCCTCTCCTCTAACCTCAAGTTCTAGAGTGATTCTACCTTCTATCATCTCCTCTCAACCTCCGGTGATCGTCTGTGCCGCCGCCGCCGCCGTTCGTGCCGCCATCGAGCCGCCTCTGCAGTTCTATCTTCGTCCGACCATAGCAGCTTCCACGAATTGTCTGTCTCAGCCACGAGCTTGGATTGACATGAATTTTTTATGGTGTGTTCACCCCTTGTATCCCAAGATCCAACTAAATTTGCACACCAAAATTTCATCTTTTAGTATTTTTACATTTTCATCCAACCTGTCATCCTCGATCTGCCAGGTTTCTATCTAGAGTGACAGACCCTCTGAGTTCTCCCCCTCCGACCATCTTTTTGATTTGTCCAAACCCTCCCAATTTTACTGGGAGTTCTTTACATCACCCCCTATCTCCACAAATTTTTTTAATTTTTTATCAGCCCTCTATCTATTTTTAGAAATTCATGTTCTTCCTATGATACAGTATTTTTAGTCAGATCCCAGATCCGACCACCCTTCACTTCCAAACTCATAACAAATCACCAACACCTCCAAATCTAGAGCCAAAAATATTCCTGGTTTCCTTGTTCGCTTTCCTACAACCTTGATAAAGAACACATCTTCAAATTCAGACATCTACTTCACGGTCAAAGGCAATCAACAGGAAAGTTCTCTGCAGATCTGAGTCTTCGGTTACTGTACAACAGCAGCATATAAAATTCGCCAACACAAAGTACAAATCTGGTGAATTTTTCTGAAGGCCACTAGATTGTAGTACTACGAAGCAGCTTTCCAACGGCTCTGATCTCGTCACATTCTGACACCGGTGCTGATCACAGCGTCCGTTCTCGCCGGAGCGAGCGCTGAAATACAGAACCGGCAGATTTCCGATCAGTTTTTCCGACCGGTGCCGAACGGAGCCGCCCGGCCTCCGGCTGGCAAACCAGCGTGCCGCCAGCCCGGGGAGCACTTCTCCAAGTGTCTCCACTACAGCGGTACCACCGGGTCCCACACGGCCCCTCCAGACAGCACGTGGGCCCCACGGTCGTGAACACGCGTGTAGCCGAATCAACACACGAAGCTGCCCGTCAACCCGAATTTGGTCCTCCCGGGCCCATTTGTATAGCCCTTTACCTCCCTGCGTGGAGTGGGCATGTTTCCATTGCTGTAATTATTGTGTGTTAAGTTTCCCGGGAGTACGAGTTTTCGGCCGGGTCGGTCTTCCCCACGCCGAGCGCGTGGAGGTATCGTTCTCGCTCCCTACACTCGGCATTTGCTTATTTTCATATATACTTGTTTATGCCGCTGCTAGAGAGCATGCTTTAGGTCCGTTAGCTCGCTATATTATCATTCACCGCTGCTGCGAGAGAGTGCGAGACCGTCCCGTGACCCGATCCGGGCACACGAGAGAGCCGATCACCCTAGCTCACTGCCGGTTTCTCAACCGCGCTCGTCCGACGCTTCCCTCGTTAAGGGGCACTCACGAGCTTATCGTGTCCGTGTCTCATCCCGCATCATATAGTCAGGAAGATCTTAAGATCCTTGACTCCAGCGTGGCACACAAAAGCTACTGTGATAGAGGAATCAAAGGATTTAACAACCATGACCGTCACTGAACTCATAGGGTCTCTTATGACCTATGAGATAAATCTCAAGAAAACAGGAGAAGGAAATGACAGAAAGGGCAAGAATGTTGCTCTTAAAGTTGAACGACACAGTAGCAGCAGCAGCAGCAGCAGCAGCGGAGAGTCTAATGGAATTCCAGACCTTGACAGAAGTGAAAAAGCACTGCTCACACGTCAGTTTAGGAAATTCCTGAAAATGCTGGGAAATTCATATAGGAAAAGAACAAACTACTCATCAGGTAAATATCCGAACAATGGCAATGACAAGGATAGGAATGCTAAAGGTGTGATGTGTTATCATTGCAGGAACTTCGGGCACATGAAGCAAGATTGCCCTGAGCTTCAGAAGAAGACACCGGACTACCACAAGAAAGGCTCCAAAGTGTACAAGAAAAAGCCAAAAGCTATGGTATGCACTTGGAGCGATGAAGAAGAAGACTCAGAGACTAATTCCTCAGGAAAGGAGACTGAAGGAGTATGTCTGATGGCCGACGAGGAAAATGAGGTAACCAATTCCTTTGTAACTTACTCTATTGATGACTGGGAAGAGAAATATGGTGAACTGCTAGATATGTACAATGCCTTAGCTAAAGAACATAGAGTCATCAAACGTAAACTCAATATGGTTAATGAAGAACAAGAACTCGTCAAGATAGAAAATTCCAAACTGGTAGCTAAATTAGCTCAAATGGAGAATGTAAGAAATGAGAATAATCTTTTTAAGAATGAACTTAAAAAATTTAGAAAACAGCTTGATGAAACCAATCAACATACTGAAGAAAACTTGAGACAAAATGACTTAATCAAGGAAGGGTATGAAGCTGTTATAAAGGTCAATGATGAATTGCTGGAAAACAACATATCTCTGCGAAAGGAGTTGGAAGATAGGAAGAAAACTCTTGAGAGGTTTGTTTTGGGAGAAAGCAATTTGAACGCCTTGTTAGGCACCAAAGTAAACTTTAACAGAGAAGGTTTGGGTTTCAACTCAAATAAGAAGGAAGCATTTGGGATAAAAACCACCACATTTTGCACTGAGAAAGGAAAAGAGAAACTGGACATCCCATCCAGTTCCAAAAGTACTGAACAACAAAAGAACATCCATAAACAACAGCTTGATTTTGGAAAAAATGTCTTTAAGAAATTCAACAAGCCCACGCACCAGAAACAAGGTGCCTGTCAATTCAACAACTATGACTCTAATAAAAGAATGGGCTATTTGAAAAGAAACATGGGAAGGTCTAACTACACACAGAATACTGTCAATAAAATGTCTTCAACTAGACAGTTTAGAAATTATGGTCTGGCTGGGACCCAAGCTTTTATCAACAGAAACTGGACATACCTTGAGAAACAAAAGGAAACAACTGAAATGCACATCAATAGCAAAACTATCAATTCTCAGCACAGAAAGAAAAAAGGAGTGAAGCAGATCTGGATCCCCAAAACTGTGCTTAATCATTTGAGCGGTATTTTTGGACCCAACTTACCTTGGGCTCCAAAGCACACTACTTAAATTGTTATTGTGCAGGTGAGCCTAGCAGCCGAGAACAACAAGTGGTATCTCGACAGTGGCTGCTCGAGGCACATGACAGGGGATCAAAGAAAGTTCAGCAAGCTTGAATTGAAAGCAGGAGGGACAGTCAAGTTTGGAGGTAAAAACAAAGGCCAAATAATTGGGACCGGAACCATCGGTAAGAAAACCTCCAACTCTGTTGAAAAAGTATTGTTGGTCGAAGGTCTGCAACACAATTTATTGAGTATTAGTCAGTTATGTGACAAGGGTCACAAGGTCCTCTTTGATGAGCATGCTTGCAAAATTTTAGAACCAAACTCCGATAAAATAAAGTTCATTGCAAATAGAGTCAATAATGTCTATATTGTGGATCTTGATGTTGAGTCTGAGTCTAATCTGTGTCTCTCTGCTGATTCAGAGAATAACATGTTTGACTGGCATAGGCGACTAGGTCATGCTAACTTTAACACCTTGCATAAATTAGCTAAATTTGACTTAGTTAGAGGCATGCCTAGCTTGAAGTTCAAATCATTCTCTAAGCCTTGCGATGCCTGTGCTCTAGGCAAGCAAACCCGAGCTTCTTTTAAAATAAGGACTGAGAGCTTGTCAAACAAGCTTATGGAACACTTGCACATGGATCTCTTTGGTCCTACCAGAACCCAGAGCCTAAATGGTAAGAGATTTGGTTTTGTCATTGTCGATGACTACTCTAGATTTGCATGGTTGTTTTTCTTGGCTAATAAGAGTGATGCTTTTCAAAAATTTGAACATTTTTTTAATAAGCAAAAACTTGTAGGCCACAAGATCACTGTTATCCAATCAGATCATGGAGGAGTGTCACGTCCCGAGGGCAGAAGCTTACCCGCGGCGCGACAGTTCTTTATATAGAACCAAAGCGAGCTAGAAATTAAAGGATTTTCTACCTTTGACAGAGTGCCCAAATATCTAAGTTTAAATTATCATTAATACAATAGGTTTGAGCTAACAGTTTTTACAACGACCAAACTGCAATACAACACATTTATTCATTTAAAGCTTGAAATTACAACTGACGCACTAAAGCCAACTTAACATTCTTGAAGGGATTACAATAACATAGTGGTAACTACTCTCATCACTCAGACTCATCCCCTTCTATATTCTGGTCTGTCTCCAATTCACCTGAAATGTTAGAAAGCAACTAGATGAGCGAATCGCTCAGTAGGATTTACATCTCAATTTTTAACATGCTTTAAGTAAATTACAAGTTCAATTAATGCAAATAATCTATGCATGCAGACAGATAGATAATCAAGGAATTGAAAAAAAATCGATAAGAGCTGGATTCATATTTCAATATTAGCAACATGTGATATCAAGCAGGGGATAACTGAACATAACAGGAATTCAAGCAATAGTAAGCAAGGTAAATCGAAGCATGTATGTAATGCCCTGGATCTCGTAGGATCTTTAATGGATCTTTCGGATCTGTTTCGGATTGGTTTCGTTGAGTTTCGGTTCGCTTTTGTGGCTTCCGAATTGAGTTTGACGAGCCGTGTGGGTTTTTCTCACGTACTAGTTACGGAACCCTACGGTGAGTTTATTTGTCAATTCTCGAACTCGTGAATGCTACAGCGTCGATGTACTCTTCGAGCCGGTCGTTTCGACTATTTTTGTGTATTTTTCTGAATTTATGTATTTTCGGCGCATTTTTGGAATTTTCGGAAATTAGGAAAATTTCCTAATTTCTTTTCCTTTTTCTTTTCTTTTTCTCTTTCTTCCCTCATTCGGCTGCGACCGTTTCTCTCTCCCGTTCTCTCTCGTTTCTCCCCCTCTTTGGCCCCGGCTGCAGACGGAGCGACCGTGGGTGAGTTGGCGAGGACGTGGAGCTGGATTGGTGCGCGATGAGGCGAGGATCGGATCGATTCTGGCGCGATCCCGAACGGTGGATTCAAAGCCGGTGAAATTGGTTCGCGAGTGGTTTTCGGCGTGGTTTAGTCCCTTCGGGGCACGGTTTCTTCGGTGGAGGTAGGGTGACGGATCCTTGCTTCTTCACCTTCGTTTTCCCTGCCATTGCACGGCGTTCGGCTAGGAAACGAGTGTGTTTGGGCTTGTTTTGCCTAAACCGTGATTTTCGTGGTTTTTAGGGTCGGCCGGTAAACGGTGACCGTTTGCGGTTCAGTTAGTTTCTAAATGACCGCAGGGATGTTAGAATCTCATCCACGTTGATTTCGTGCGATTCGGTGTTCATTCGAGGCCGGTAGAAGCCCGGGAACCTCGGTGACCCACTTAGGGTGGATTTGTCTAAATCGCCCGGATCGAGCGTTTTTGGTGTTGCATGTGGGCATTTTGGCCCTTGAATGTTGTTATTCGGTGTTGCGGTGTGTTTCCCCTGCGTTTCGGCGTGAATGGGGCGTGGAACGGGCCGATCCGGCCATTCCTATGTTTTCCCGCCGTAACCGAAGTAGCGGTCATGCCAGCGACCGTTACTTGTCTTTAGCGGCCCTACGACTGACCGTCGTTTGGTCTGCATCGTTTTAGCGCTTTGGCTTCTAGGTGAGTGACGGCCCTAGAGTGGCGCGTCGCTTCCTTGTAACGTGCCTAGGTTAGTGCGTTACTTCGCCTTCGTCGTTTTATGTTGGGGTTGAGTCGGTTAGTCTAACGCGCTTGACCCAGTGCGTTAGATGGAAGTGGCGCGCCTTGCCCAGGCTGTTACTTGCCAGTTGACTGACGTTGACTCGTTGAGGCGGTGCCTCTAGCGGTCGTGCCCCTATGCGTTGTTTGAGTGTGACGTGCCCGCCCCTGGCCGTTACATTCTCTTTTGGTCGAGGTTGGGTTGACTGCACCGTTGGGTGTGACGGTGGGGACCCCGTGCGTCGTTTGTGAGTAACGCGCATGCCTCCGACCGTTGTTTGCTGTGGTGTTGGGTTGAGGGTGGCCATGCCGTCTGTGAGTAACGGATGGGTCCCCTGTGCGTCGTTTGGTTCTGACGGCCCTCCCCTGCCGCGCTGTTTCGTGAGTGACGCGCCTGGCTTAGCGCGTTACTTCGCTTTGGTTTGGGTTTGCTGCACCGTTGAATGTGACGGTGGGTGCCCTGTGCGTCGTTTGCTTGTAACGCCCCTAGTCCCGTGCGTTACTTGGCTTTTGCGTGGTTTGTAGGTTATCAGGGTGGTGTGAGTGACGGCCTGGTGTCCGTCCGTCGTTTGGGAAATAACGGCCCTAACCTAGACCGTCGCTTGCTTGTAGCGGTCTAGAGCTGGTGCGTTACTTTCCTTGTGCCTTGGTTTTCCGCCCGATGATTCTGTGTGTCTTGGCTTGGCCTTGTGGTCTGCCCGTTGTCCCGTGGATGTCTCTTGACGTCCTATGAGGGTTAAGACTACGTTGTAAGGTAGCCAGGAGTCTTCTTGCTTGTGGTAGGGTTCCTTATCCTACCTTTGCATGTGCTTGTTTGGGTTTCGGTCAACCTGGTCTGACCCAGTGGTTGACATGTGACCTTGTTTGCGCGTGTCTTAGCGGTTCTGTCCTGCCTAAGACACTGCTTCTGGATGCTTCGAGGTATTGTTCTACCTCGGTTTGCGTGTCCAGGTGTGCTGAGGGTTCTTGATATCTCCCTCAGGTCTCCGTGTGTCGTTTTCTACGGAGCGTGGTTTCTTTGGCTTAGGATTAGACCGATTGGCGGCTTGTTCCGCTGTTGTGACGATCTTACCTTTGAGTCGTTTGGCTCAGGATCGTTACGTAGGAGGTCTAGTGCTTGTCCTGAGTTGTCGGCAGTGGTGATACTGTCACTTGGTGCCTCGAAGTGCGTGTTGAGGGGCGTGGTTGCCCGTTAGTACTTCGGCGCTTGTGTTTTGAGCTTCTGTGTCGTGTGAAGCCTCCACTTGTGTGACCTGAGGCCGAGAGGTGCCGACCCGCTAGCGGATGGCGGAGGGTTTTTCCCAGTGAGCGGTTTTTAGTTAGTTCCGCGGGCTCCTAGCCAACGGTAGCGTCCTGCCGAGGGAGAATACTAGCTAGAGGACCTGGCTTAGGCTATAGCCAGTGTGTGCACACGTGGTCGGGGGTTAGGACTTACGTCGACGGGCGTGACCCTGACTAGTTACTTGTTTTGCTGTTACTATTTGGTTCAGCTGGTGTCTACATCTCTGCTGTTGTTACAGCAGTACTGTAGGTGAGACACTTGAGGTGCGGCGTCAGACGTCAGTGGACGCAGCTGGCTTTTAAGGGGGTGCTTCCGTCACGTGACGCGTAGCTTTCGGCGTTTTCCTGTACGCTGTGACCCTTGCGAGTTGCCCGTTCGTGGCTGCACTCGGGGTCAGTGGTTTGTCGTCCGCGCGATGTTCCGATCGTGCACGACGTTCCCTGTCGTGTTTTGTCTGTTTCCCGGTGTCGGCGTTCGCCTTCGCCTTTGTTTGGGGCTGGTTGACAGACTGGTGTACCCTTCTGTGTGAGTTTAGGGTCATCCATCTGTTGCCTTTGTTTGGAGTAGTTTGGGATACCGAGGTTAGTTCGGTAGCCGCTTGTTTGGTGCGGGTTCTCACCCTCTCCTGCGTGTTCCCTACTCCTACTTCCCGTCTGTTCCTTTACAGCTTTGTAGTGTAGCTTTCCTACTTTGCTACGTTGCTGTCCTTGCTACGTTTGTTGCTGCTTCCGTTGCCTTCGCTTTGTGCGGTTTTCCAGTGGGGATCCGCGTGACCCCTACTGAGTTTCTGTTGAGACTCACCCCTGCTGCTTTTCAGGTGGGTTTCGCCGTCTGCCTCTGCTGTTCCTGGCGGAGTGCTCGCTTGCTGTTGTAGCTGCCAGCTGTACCTGCGGTCGGGCTTCTTCCGACTTCTGTGTACGTTTCTTTCTGTCGTACTGTACTGTGCTAGACTTGTTGTCTTTCCTTGGGCTAGACTCTGGTGTATAACTGAAACTTGAATATTAATGAAAAGGTAATTTTATTTCTGCTACTTTAGCAATCCATTGTAATGAAATTTAATTGCTTACTGTTATATCTGCTGGCTTCAATGTATTCCACACACTCCTTTTTCCCTTCGGCGCTTTCCCGCGCTTGGGAGGCCTCGCGGGTCCCATGTGGTATCACGTGTATTCGGTATTTATACCGGGTGCACCGGGTATCCGGAATCCGGGTCGCTACAGGTGGTATCAGAGCAGTGTTCTGAGATGTTCGGAGTTCTTTTCTGAGCTATCAGATCATTGTCGTGTGAGATACATGGAAATCCAGATATACAGTTACCAGAGTCTTTAGGCCCAGTACAGTCTCTTGCTGGCGTAGGTGTTGCGATGGTTTATCGCGGTGCTTTTTGCGTGTGGTCTTGTACGTGCTTGGTTGGCACTGTGCGAGATGGTTTTGCTCTCGTCTAGATGAGACGATGTGCTTCGTTCGGTTTTGAAGTTGGTCTCGATCGTGGTGCACTTTGCAGTGTTTGTCGGTTGACATGAACCTGCAGTGCCTTGTTCGAGCTATTTTCTGTATTTTGCTCAGGTGGCTTATGACTTTTAGCGTTGGTGTGATGGCCACGCACGTTCTTACGTTGCTTGGGTTGTCCCAGCTTGAGTTTGTGTAGCTCCTGATGCTTCGTTGTTTTGGTTGCTTCGATTGTCGTGTTGCCTCGATTGAGAAGTTGCTCGAGCGAGCCTTGGATTTTCCCTTCCTGGTGAGCTGTTGTTGTTGAGCTTGTTGCTTCTCATCCCTCTTTGGTGAAGCTTTCCGAGGTTTGCCTTGGAATTGCTGTCTTGGTTGTGCCTTTGTCCTGTGTCTGCTTAAGTGTAGACAGCTTTGTTTTGAGCCTGATCTGCTCCTTGTTGTACGGTTGCTTAGCTTTGGACTCCATGATGGTGTTAAGAGCTGTTGTGTACCGTAGTTGTCGTGCTGTGTCTAACGGCCGATGTGTTGTGAAGGCTCATTTATCGTGTCAGGACGTGATGGTGAGCTGAGATTGATGCTTTCCTTGTGCTTTGCGCTGAAGCTGGTGCTCTTCTCTTGTTGCACTTAGGCTCTTTGTGATCGGTTGTTCGCCTGATCAGTGCTCGTGGCGTGATAATTGCGATCTTTGTTGATTGCGATGACGCCTGGTGTGTGCTGAGATGCGATTATCGATGTTGTTCTGTTGCCTGTGCACGTTGTTGAGAGTACAGCTGGAGTGTGTGGGCCGGCTACCCATTTGTCGAGAGGTCTTGTTCCTTTCTCGAAGTGGCTTTGTCTTGGCTTCTTGTGCCTTGACTTTGGTTGTTGCCGTGCCGTTGTTCGTGGTTTTCTTGTGTTGGCATCGGCATTGTGCGAGTGTTGGGGAATTTGTCGGCATCTTTGCGGATTGAGTACCCTCTACTCTGTATTTTCTTCTTGGGTGTTGTGCTCTTGAGGCGTGTTGCTAGTCCTTGAGTTGCATTCCCCGAGATCATTGTTGTTGTTTTTCGTTGTTGTGGGTCTTTCTCTTGGTGAGCAGTCTGATGCGTGACCCGTTCCTGTGTGGGTGTGTGCTCAGCTGTTTTTGTGCCTTGTTGTGACCCTGCTTGCAGTTGTGTTCCGTGGTTCTGCGTGTTAAGTAGAGCCGAAATTCTGCAGGTGTTGCCGTTGTGTTGTTTTGGCGCTGTTTCTTTATGATTTTGTGTCTCTGCCTTGGACCATGGTCTTGTCAGTTGGCTTGCTGTGCTCTCTTTCCCTGGTGGAGTTAGCTTGCGACTTGATCAGATGTGATGTCTGAGTGAGTGCTGACTTGATTGTGTTTCGGGTCCAGCAGCGTTGTTGTTGTCGTTGGTGTCCTGTGTGCCAGGTGTTCCCTGTTGCCTTTGGCACTGGAGCCGATGATGTTGCGAGCTGTCAGCTGTGGGGACTGCGTTCCTTGTGTAAGCTGCCGCTTGCCGTGTTGTCGTTGTGTTTCTCAGTTGTCTGTTGTTGTGGCTGTCGTGTCTCTATTTCTGGTGAGACGTAAACGACGTTGCCCTTGCTTTGGAGGTGTCAGATGTATTCACTTTGGTGCCATACTCGTGCTGTAGACTTGCTGTCTTGGAAGCTGAGTGTGTACCTGTAATTGTGATCTGACGGTGTTCCTCTGAGCTGTGTTTTCCGAGTTTTGTGCTGTTGGGTTGTTCTTCCCTGCTTCTCCTTTGCTAGTCCTGAATTTCGGGGGCGAAATTCTTTGAAGGGGGGGAGGATGTAATGCCCTGGATCTCGTAGGATCTTTAATGGATCTTTCGGATCTGTTTCGGATTGGTTTCGTTGAGTTTCGGTTCGCTTTTGTGGCTTCCGAATTGAGTTTGACGAGCCGTGTGGGTTTTTCTCACGTACTAGTTACGGAACCCTACGGTGAGTTTATTTGTCAATTCTCGAACTCGTGAATGCTACAGCGTCGATGTACTCTTCGAGCCGGTCGTTTCGACTATTTTTGTGTATTTTTCTGAATTTATGTATTTTCGGCGCATTTTTGGAATTTTCGGAAATTAGGAAAATTTCCTAATTTCTTTTCCTTTTTCTTTTCTTTTTCTCTTTCTTCCCTCATTCGGCCGCGACCGTTTCTCTCTCCCGTTCTCTCTCGTTTCTCCCCCTCTTTGGCCCCGGCTGCAGACGGAGCGACCGTGGGTGAGTTGGCGAGGACGTGGAGCTGGATTGGTGCGCGATGAGGCGAGGATCGGATCGATTCTGGCGCGATCCCGAACGGTGGATTCAAAGCCGGTGAAATTGGTTCGCGAGTGGTTTTCGGCGTGGTTTAGTCCCTTCGGGGCACGGTTTCTTCGGTGGAGGTAGGGTGACGGATCCTTGCTTCTTCACCTTCGTTTTCCCTGCCATTGCACGGCGTTCGGCTAGGAAACGAGTGTGTTTGGGCTTGTTTTGCCTAAACCGTGATTTTCGTGATTTTTAGGGTCGGCCGGTAAACGGTGACCGTTTGCGGTTCAGTTAGTTTCTAAATGACCGCAGGGATGTTAGAATCTCATCCACGTTGATTTCGTGCGATTCGGTGTTCATTCGAGGCCGGTAGAAGCCCGGGAACCTCGGTGACCCACTTAGGGTGGATTTGTCTAAATCGCCCGGATCGAGCGTTTTTGGTGTTGCATGTGGGCATTTTGGCCCTTGAATGTTGTTATTCGGTGTTGCGGTGTGTTTCCCCTGCGTTTCGGCGTGAATGGGGCGTGGAACGGGCCGATCCGGCCATTCCTATGTTTTCCCGCCGTAACCGAAGTAGCGGTCATGCCAGCGACCGTTACTTGTCTTTAGCGGCCCTACGACTGACCGTCGTTTGGTCTGCATCGTTTTAGCGCTTTGGCTTCTAGGTGAGTGACGGCCCTAGAGTGGCGCGTCGCTTCCTTGTAACGTGCCTAGGTTAGTGCGTTACTTCGCCTTCATCGTTTTATGTTGGGGTTGAGTCGGTTAGTCTAACGCGCTTGACCCAGTGCGTTAGATGGAAGTGGCGCGCCTTGCCCAGGCCGTTACTTGCCAGTTGACTGACGTTGACTTGTTGAGGCGGTGCCTCTAGCGGTCGTGCCCCTATGCGTTGTTTGAGTGTGACGTGCCCGCCCCTGGCCGTTACATTCTCTTTTGGTCGAGGTTGGGTTGACTGCACCGTTGGGTGTGACGGTGGGGACCCCGTGCGTCGTTTGTGAGTAACGCGCATGCCTCCGACCGTTGTTTGCTGTGGTGTTGGGTTGAGGGTGGCCATGCCGTCTGTGAGTAACGGATGGGTCCCCTGTGCGTCGTTTGGTTCTGACGGCCCTCCCCTGCCGCGCTGTTTCGTGAGTGACGCGCCTGGCTTAGCGCGTTACTTCGCTTTGGTTTGGGTTTGCTGCACCGTTGAATGTGACGGTGGGTGCCCTGTGCGTCGTTTGCTTGTAACGCCCCTAGTCCCGTGCGTTACTTGGCTTTTGCGTGGTTTGTAGGTTATCAGGGTGGTGTGAGTGACGGCCTGGTGTCCGTCCGTCGTTTGGGAAATAACGGCCCTAACCTAGACCGTCGCTTGCTTGTAGCGGTCTAGAGCTGGTGCGTTACTTTCCTTGTGCCTTGGTTTTCCGCCCGATGATTCTGTGTGTCTTGGCTTGGCCTTGTGGTCTGCCCGTTGTCCCGTGGATGTCTCTTGACGTCCTATGAGGGTTAAGACTACGTTGTAAGGTAGCCAGGAGTCTTCTTGCTTGTGGTAGGGTTCCTTATCCTACCTTTGCATGTGCTTGTTTGGGTTTCGGTCAACCTGGTCTGACCCAGTGGTTGACATGTGACCTTGTTTGCGCGTGTCTTAGCGGTTCTGTCCTGCCTAAGACACTGCTTCTGGATGCTTCGAGGTATTGTTCTACCTCGGTTTGCGTGTCCAGGTGTGCTGAGGGTTCTTGATATCTCCCTCAGGTCTCCGTGTGTCGTTTTCTACGGAGCGTGGTTTCTTTGGCTTAGGATTAGACCGATTGGCGGCTTGTTCCGCTGTTGTGACGATCTTACCTTTGAGTCGTTTGGCTCAGGATCGTTACGTAGGAGGTCTAGTGCTTGTCCTGAGTTGTCGGCAGTGGTGATACTGTCACTTGGTGCCTCGAAGTGCGTGTTGAGGGGCGTGGTTGCCCGTTAGTACTTCGGCGCTTGTGTTTTGAGCTTCTGTGTCGTGTGAAGCCTCCACTTGTGTGACCTGAGGCCGAGAGGTGCCGACCCGCTAGCGGATGGCGGAGGGTTTTTCCCAGTGAGCGGTTTTTAGTTAGTTCCGCGGGCTCCTAGCCAACGGTAGCGTCCTGCCGAGGGAGAATACTAGCTAGAGGACCTGGCTTAGGCTATAGCCAGTGTGTGCACACGTGGTTGGGGGTTAGGACTTACGTCGACGGGCGTGACCCTGACTAGTTACTTGTTTTGCTGTTACTATTTGGTTCAGCTGGTGTCTACATCTCTGCTGTTGTTACAGCAGTACTGTAGGTGAGACACTTGAGGTGCGGCGTCAGACGTCAGTGGACGCAGCTGGCTTTTAAGGGGGTGCTTCCGTCACGTGACGCGTAGCTTTCGGCGTTTTCCTGTACGCTGTGACCCTTGCGAGTTGCCCGTTCGTGGCTGCACTCGGGGTCAGTGGTTTGTCGTCCGCGCGATGTTCCGATCGTGCGCGGGGCTTTGTGCACGACGTTCCCTGTCGTGTTTTGTCTGTTTCCCGGTGTCGGCGTTCGCCTTCGCCTTTGTTTGGGGCTGGTTGACAGACTGGTGTACCCTTCTGTGTGAGTTTAGGGTCATCCATCTGTTGCCTTTGTTTGGAGTAGTTTGGGATACCGAGGTTAGTTCGGTAGCCGCTTGTTTGGTGCGGGTTCTCACCCTCTCCTGCGTGTTCCCTACTCCTACTTCCCGTCTGTTCCTTTACAGCTTTGTAGTGTAGCTTTCCTACTTTGCTACGTTGCTGTCCTTGCTACGTTTGTTGCTGCTTCCGTTGCCTTCGCTTTGTGCGGTTTTCCAGTGGAGATCCGCGTGACCCCTACTGAGTTTCTGTTGAGACTCACCCCTGCTGCTTTTCAGGTGGGTTTCGCCGTCTGCCTCTGCTGTTCCTGGCGGAGTGCTCGCTTGCTGTTGTAGCTGCCAGCTGTACCTGCGGTCGGGCTTCTTCCGACTTCTGTGTACGTTTCTTTCTGTCGTACTGTACTGTGCTAGACTTGTTGTCTTTCCTTGGGCTAGACTCTGGTGTATAACTGAAACTTGAATATTAATGAAAAGGTAATTTTATTTCTGCTACTTTAGCAATCCATTGTAATGAAATTTAATTGCTTACTGTTATATCTGCTGGCTTCAATGTATTCCACACACTCCTTTTTCCCTTCGGCGCTTTCCCGCGCTTGGGAGGCCTCGCGGGTCCCATGTGGTATCACGTGTATTCGGTATTTATACCGGGTGCACCCGGTATCCGGAATCCGGGTCGCTACAATGTATAACAAGAATTGGCTATATATATGTCAATTCATTCAAGTAACATTCAAGTCAAGTAGTGCCCATTTGGGCCGCGCAAGTATTGCCCATTTGGGCCACGCAAGTCAAGCAAGTCAAGTAGAGAGAGAGTGAGTGGTGGAATGTCTCAATCTAACAAGTGCTCCGGCGTAATGCTAGACACCGTCAAGATGGTCAATAAAACTCCCATGGGCACAAGTACTTTCGGGTGCTCCTCCCAGGACCAGACCGGACCCTATATGCACAGCATTAGTCACGTTTTTGACATCCACTCTCATTTATCATTTATAGCCAATATAGAATTTCGAGGCTTGACCAGTAGGAAAATGTAAGGTGGATTTGGAATGGAATCCAAGGCATATTTATACGTAGGAAAACACGGAAAACTATGTGAGACTGGTATATAGTAGGACAATTGATATTTTCAGAAGTGACATCCTTAAAGCGGGATGTCCTTCGTGGGAATCTACACGGTTCCTAGTGAATTGACATGTGAATCGACGCTTGAGGGTTGACAAGTATTTTAAAATTTTAACATATAAATATCCCGATTAGGTGCCCTAGGTTTACTGGTCCTTTATTTCCTTTAAATTTCATATATATCAAATTGGCTAAATTATTTAACTCAATTTGATTGTCATCATTCATATCATTTATAATTCTTGACCTTGCAAGACTAATTTATCTATATACGAATTCGGCAACTACAATTACCTATAACTATTCCAAAGGTTATCCTTTAATTTCTGAATTGAGCCTGGTTGGCAGGGCTCTTAAAATATCCATATTTTTCAAATTGGCGCCCTGGCTTAAGTCACCTCTTTTTTTTTTTAATTAGCGCCCCCTTCAATGCCACTTCTTAAGGAATTGGCGCCCTGGTCAGGGGCGCCTCTTCCTGGGGTTTATTTATTATTTTTTTTTTAACTGACGACTGCGGGCATTGTCGTCTCTTCAGTAAGTGGCGCCCTAAGCCAGGGCGCCTCTTACTGGGCTTTGTAAGTGGAGCCCTGGTCAGGGGCGCCTATTACAGGCTCTGGTAATTGGCCGACGTCTGTATTTTCTTTAAAGTTGACGACTGTTGGGTGTGTCGTCCGTTCAGGAATTGGCGCCCTGGTAGGGGACGCCTCTTACAGGCAGAATTTGAGTGAGTTAATTAAGGGCTTAACCATCTCATTATACTGATTACACTAATTAATTTATTTAACTGTTCCTGACACTGTTCATGTAAATTGAAGGAACGGCCAGGTTGCTGTCGTTATTTAATTAACGAACGGGATGATGTCGTTAGTTTATAAATTGATGACCCGTCAGTGGTCGTTAGTTCTATTAGTGGCGCCCTGGGGTGGGGCGCTAATTCCCTGATACCCATTTTTTTTCCTCTCTCCGTCAGGGGTTTAGGTATTAACTGTCTCTGATTAGCTTAACACAGGTAATTAAAACTGATTAGGACTAACTACAGTTTGGTGTATATAATTAGCTAACAGATAACTGAAAACTGACTAGAATTATTACAGCTAACTGTCATACGTTTTACATGTATGCTTAGCTAACAGTATTCCAGATCTGTGATATGCTGTGATTTATTCATATAGTTTATCTAATTAGCTATTTAATTAACTATAACTATCTGACTCTAACGTGGTTCAAATAATTAGCTAACCGGAACTATGTTAACTAACCAGTGACATATTTTTTTATAGTTTAGCTAAATTTTTAACAGGATCTTCTAATTAACCAACATGAGCATCTAATTAACTTAACAGTTTATATAGTTGGCTAACTGGTTGACATGATCTGCTAATTAACTAACATGAAGATCCAACAGAATTATTTAGTTAATCACGGCAACTAATCAAGTTACACATTTAAGGTATGAGGTTTCTGATTTACTACCAGGTGGAACGTTAAATATTAAATCATGGAATTCCTTACAGTTTGTTATATTTCTATTGCAGGATTTAGACGGGAGACAAGCGTAGCATGGAGATGAATTAATCCTAAATACTGCATGCTACTAATTAAAGGTTTGGTTAAAGTTTGAGAACACCTACCTCAGAGAAGTACGCTAGCGGCAGAAGAAGGCTTCCTCTGCAACGAACAGCCTCTGCAGCAACCTCTACAACCCTCAGCCAAAAGCCACCCTAAGCAGCTCGCGAAGGAGGATTTAAGAGGGTTATGAATGGGTTACTCGAAAGGATAGGGAGCCAGATCCGTGAAAAACGAATCTGGTGGGATGCCAGCGAATTTCAATGTGTACAGACTCGCTGGCATGAAAATGACGTTTGAAAAATAACGCCTTATGGGCTTTCACTTCTTAAGGAAGTGACGCCCTTGTAGTTGGCGTTACTTCAGATTGCATATTTTTTTTATATTAACTTATGTCATACTTACTTGATTTTTATATTTAATGTTTGACGTAATCTGGCTGCCAAATTTTTGGGATAAGTTCCTTACAATTTTTCCTATTTTTACATATATATTTTTTTTAAAATTCTTTTTAAATAAAAAGTGACACTATTCACCAGTTACTATTCATACTATTCATTCATATGAAGTAACGACCTTTGCTATGTCGTTAATTCACAATTCTTGAGGATTGGTTCATCCCCCAAAGGACCGAAATTATATATATATCCACTCAACTCTTATGTATCTACTTTAATACTCTTTAGGGGAACTATTTTGCCTTCTATATAATTGAAAAATTAAGTTAATAAAGGAAAATGAATTATAATAAATGTCTTATTTATTAATAAGGAAAATGAATTATAACTTATAACTTTTAACTATGAAAATTATATTATTTAATTTTTATAATTCATGTAAATACAATATTTCTATAATTTTATAACTTATAATTGAAACTTGTGATAATTGTCTTATAATTATTTTTTAATTCTTATATATTTGTATTATTTCATTTTATAATTCATGATTTGGCATATAATATTTTTTTTAAAAAAGTTTTTTTAAGATTAATTAAGTAGTAGTAAATTCTTTTATCTCTATTTAAAAATATCGGGTGTTACACCCTCCCCTACTTAAAAGAATTTGGTCCCCAAATTCAACTGCGTGAGGGTAATTTTGCTGTGTAAGAGAAATGCAGAGCGTATAGAATACTTACTGTCTAAAATAGCTCTGAGTATCTTCTCTTCATAGACTCCTCGGTCTCCCAAGTTGCTTCCTGCTCGGAGCATCGATTCCATTGAATTTTTATCATAGGGATCGTCTTGCTCCTTAGAACTCGGACTTCTCGATCGAGGATACGCATCGGCCTTTGCTCGTAGGTAAGATCCTTTTGAATCACCAAACTGGCATGGTCGATGACGTGAGAAGGATCATGCACGTATTTCTTCAGCATAGAAACATGAAATACGTTGTGTACTTCTGAGTGTTGAGGAGGTAGAGCAATACGGTAGGCTACCTCACCCACTCTTTCCAACACCTCAAATGGACCGATGAATCTTCGTGTAAGCTTGCCCTTGACACCAAATCTCCTGATACCTCGACTGGGAGATACCTTGAGAAATACGTGATCACCAATTTGAAATTCCAAGTTTCTCCTTCTGTTATCAGCATAAGATTTTTGCCTGCACTGAGCTACCTTGAGTCTTTCTCTGATAAGGAGAATCTTCTCAGTTGAATCTCTCACCATCTCAAGACCTAGGAGTTGTCTTTCACCGACTTCCTCCCAGCATACCGGAGATCTATAGCTTCTACCATAGAGTGCCTCGAAAGGTGCCATTTGAATACTGGCTTGGTAGCTGTTGTTGTAGGCAAATTCGGCTAGTGGTAAGTGGTCAGGCCAACTTCCGCCGAAATCTATAATGCATGCTCGCAACATGTCTTCAACAACCTGATTGGTCCTTTCTGTCTGACCATCTGTCTGGGGATGAAAGGCAGTACTGAAATTAAGCTTCGTTCCCAGAGAGTGTTGTAGACCCTTCCAGAAATGAGATGTGAAGCGAGGGTCTCAGTCAGATATTATGGACACAGGAATTCCATGTAATCTAGTAACTTCCTTAATATACAAAGCGGCAAGAATATCAATCGACCATCGACTCTTGATAGGCAAGAAATGAGCCGATTTAGTAAGGCGATCGATGATTACCCATATTCCATCATATCCACCCCTCGACTTGGGCAAACCCATGATGAAATCCATGCCGATATTCTCCCATTTCCACTTGGGAATATCCAATGGATGCAGTCTCCCTGCGAGCTTCTGGTGTTCGGCCTTCACCTGCTGGCAAGTCAAACATCGAGACACAAAGTCCGCTATTTCCCTTTTCATGTTGGGCCACCAAAAGGTCCTTTTTATATCTTGGTACATTTTAGTGGCTCCCGGGTGTATCGTGTATCTCGATTGATGGGCTTCTTCCAGAATCTCCTTCTTCAGCTCAGGACTGTCGGGCACACATGTCCTTTCATGGAATAAGATTCTGCCATCGGGTGTCAACTTGAAGTCGGTCTTCTCATCTAGTTTTTCTTTGATTTCCACCAACATCGGGTCTTCTTCTTGCATTCTCTTGATTTCAGTTAGCAAATCCGGATGTACACTTAAGTGGGATAGAGTGATATACCCATCATTCTCACTCATGTTGATGTCGAGTTCAGAAAATTTTTCTAGCAATTTCCATTCCTGAACCATATAGTTGGCTATTAGGACTCTCGGCTTCCGACTAAGGGCATCTGCTACGGAATTACCCTTATCAGGATGATATTGTATAGTGAAGTCGAAGTCCTTGAGATACTCGAGCCAACGCCGTTGCCGCATGTTCAGCTCTTTCTGAGAGAATAAATATTTGAGGCTTTTATGATCGGAGTAGACTGTAAATTGTTCCCCATAGAGATAGTGCCTCCAGATCTTCAAAGCCAATACTACTGCGGCTAGCTCCAGATCATGCACAGGATAATTTCCTTCATGTTTCTTCAATTGCCGGGACGAGTATGCAATAACTCTCCCATTCTACATCAATACACATCCGAGGCCGATACCAGATGCATCGGTACATACCTCGTATTTCTCTCCTTCAATCGGAAGTGACAAGACTGGTGCAGTGGTTAATAAATCCTTCAAAGTTAAGAAACTCTTTTCACGGTCTTCATTCCACTCATAAGGTACTTCCTTGCGAGTCAATATGGTAAGAGGAACAGCAATCTTGGAGAAGTCCTTGATGAAACGCCGGTAATAACCAGCTAAGCCCAAGAAGCTATGAATCTCCGTTGCATTCGTCGGTCGTCCCCAGTTTTGCACGGCTTCGACCTTTCCAGGATCAACAGAAATTCCATTCTTAGAGATGACATGTCCTAAGAAGGACACTTGCTCCAGCCAGAACTGACATTTGCTAAATTTTGCATATAACTTATTATCCCGCAATACTTGTAATGCCTTCTTGAGATGTTCCTTATGATCTTCTTTAGTCTTTGAGTAGATCAATATATCATCAATGAAGACCACAATAAATCGGTCTAAATAAGGCCGATAAATGCTGTTCATTAACTGCATGAAAGCTGCAGGCGTATTTGTTAGTCCAAAAGGCATAACAGTAAATTCGTAATGCCCGTACCTGCTTCGAAATGCAGTTTTGTAAATATCCTCCTCCTTGATCCTCAATTGGTGATAACCAGACTGAAGATCTATTTTGGAGAAATACTTTGCTCCTGATAATTGGTCGAACAGCTCATCAATTCTCGGCAGTGGGTACTTATTTTTGATTGTAAGATTGTTTAACTGCCGATAATCAATGCATAATCTCAATGTGCCATCCTTCTTTTTAACAAATAGCACGGGTGCTCCCCATGGGGAAGTACTCGGCCTAATAAACCGTTTCTTCAGTAAATCCATCAACTGCTCGTTCAGCTCTTTCAGTTCCGCAGGAGACATCCTGTAGGGTGCTTTAGAAATAGGACCGGCACTCGGAATAATATCTATTGTGAATGACACTTCCCTCTCTGGGGGTAAACCAGGTAATTCATCTGGAAATACATCGGAGAAGTCCCGAATCACTCGGATGTCTTCAATTTTCATCTTCTCGACTTCTGTGGTAGTTACAAAAGCCAGAAAAGCCATGCATCCTTTCTTCACCAATTTACTAGCTCGGAGAGCTGAGATAAGCAGAGTTTTATTCCGAGATTTGTTAAAACCTAACTCGGGATAACCCTCAAAAGCTATTTTACCATGCCGACAATCTACCGTTGCTTGGTAGGTTGATAACTAGTCGGCTCCCAATATGACATCATAACATTCTATGTCAAGACATATCAGGTCGGCCGGTAGATTATTGTCTTGAACCATAACCTCACAACTTGGGTAGTGATGCATGATATCCGATTTGTTTCCAAGAGGTGTAAATATAATTAAATCTAACCGTTCTCGTTCTTTAGAGAATGAAGCAGTAAATTTCTTGGAAACAAATGAATGAGTTGCTCCAGTATCAAATAAAACTCTAGCAGGTTTAGAGCAAACAGTCAATGTACCGTCCACGATTCCTCCTTCCATGGGTTCCGTCCCTTGAAGAGCTTGCAGACGGCCTTGCTTTTTGACTGGACGCTTCTCGTCCTTGTTGACTTGTTCCTTCATTAAGGGGCAATCAGGAATTCGATGCTCTCGACTCCCACATCGGAGACACGCTCCCAGTTTCCTACAGCACTCCTCGGTCTTATGACCAGCTTTTTCGCAATATTTGCAAATCTCCTTAGTAGGTGCAATATCAGAGAAGTGCTTGTTGCTGATAGTGAGGAACGGCTTGTGACTTTTCTGGGATCTCTTCTCCTTGGAAGACTCGCCTCCATTAAAGACCCGCTTCTTGCCAAATGGTGGGTTGAAGCTTCCTGGACTTGTAACATGTTCCTTCTTGTCCTTGCCTTGAATCCTTTCAGAAAATTCGGTGGCGTCTTCCAGCAGCTGTGTAGCGACCCGGATTCCGGATACCCGGTGCACCCGGTATAAATACCGAATACACGTGATACCACATGGGACCCGCGAGGCCTCCCAAGCGCGGGAAAGCGCCGAAGGGAAAAAGGAGTGTGTGGAATACATTGAAGCCAGCAGATATAACAGTAAGCAATTAAATTTCATTACAATGGATTGCTAAAGTAGCAGAAATAAAATTACCTTTTCATTAATATTCAAGTTTTCAATTATACACCAGAGTCTAGCCCAAGGAAAGACAACAAGTCTAGCACAGTACAGTCGAACAGAAAGAAACGTACACAGAAGTCGGAGGAACCCGACGCAGGTACGGCTGGCAGCTACAACAGCAAACGCGCACTCCACCAAGGACAGCAGAGGCAGACGGCGAAACCCACCTGAAAAGCAGCAGGGGTGAGTCTCAACAGAAACTCAGTAGGGGTCACGCGGATCCCCACTGGAAAACCGCACAAAGCGAAGGCAACGGAAGCAGCAACAAACGTAGCAAGGACAGCAACGTAGCAAAGCAGGAAAGCTACACTACAAAGCTGTAAAGGAACAGACGGGAAGTAGGAGTAGGGAACACGCAGGAGAGGGTGAGAACCCGCACCAAACAAGCGGCTACCGAACTAACCTCGGTATCCCAAACTACTCCAAACAAAGGCAACAGATGGATGACCCTGAACTCACATAGAAGGGTACACCAGTCTGTCAACCAGCCCCAAACAAGGGCGAAGGCGAACGCCGACGCCGAGAAGCAGACAAAACACGACAGGGAACGTCGTGCACAAAGCCCCACGCACGAACAGAACACCGTGCGGACAACAAAACACTGACCCCGAGTGCAGCCACGAACGGGCAACTCACAAAGGTCACAACGCGCAAGAAAACGCGAAGAACTACGCGTCACGTGACGGAAGCACCCCCTTAAAAAGCCAGCTGCGTCCACTGACGTCTTACGCCGCACCTCAAGTGTCTCACCTACAGTACTGCTGTAACAACAGTAGAGATGTAGACACAAGCTGAACCAAACAGGAACAACAAACAAGTAACTAGTCAGGGTCACGCCCGTCGACGTAAGTCCTAACCCCTGACCACGTGTGCACACACTGGCTATAGCCTAAGCCAGGTCCTCTAGCTAGTATTCTCCCTCGGCAGGACGCTACCGTTGGCTAGGAGCCCGCGGAACTAACTAAAAACCGCTCACTGGGAAAAACCCTCCGCCATCCGCTAGCGGGTCGGCACCTCTCGGCCTTAGGTCACACAAGTGGAGGCTTCACACGACACAGAAGCTCAAAACACAAGCGCCGAAGTACTAACGGGCAACCACGCCCCTCAACACGCACTTCGAGGCACCAAGTGACAGTATCACCACTGCCGACAACTCAGGACAAGCACTAGACCTCCTACGTAACGATCCTGAGCCAAACGACTCAAAGGTAAGATCGTCACAACAGCGGAACAAGCCGCCAATCGGTCTAATCCTAAGCCAAAGAAACCACGCTTCGCAGAAAACGACACACGGAGACCTGAGGGAGACATCAAGAACCCTCAGCACACCTGGACACGCAAACCGAGGTAGAACAATACCTCGAAGCATCCAGAAGCAGTGTCTTAGGCAGGACAGAACCGCTAAGACACGCGCAAACAAGGTCACATGTCAACCACTGGGTCAGACCAGGTTGACCGAAACCAAACAACAAAAGCATACAAGAGTAGGATCAAGAATCCTACCACAAGTAAGAAGACTCCTGGCTACCTTGCATCATAGTCTTAACCCTCATAGGACGTCAAGAGACATCCACGGGACAACGGGCAGACCACAAGGCCAAGCCAAGACACACAGAATCATCGGGCGGAAAACCAAGGCACAAGGAAAGTAACGCACCAGCTCTAGACCGCTACAAGCAAGCGACGGTCTAGGTTAGGGCCGTTATTTCCCAAACGACGGACGGACACCAGGCCGTCACTCACACCACCCTGATAACCTACAAACCACGCAAAAGCCAAGTAACGCACGGGACTAGGGGCGTTACAAGCAAACGACGCACAGGGCACCCACCGTCACATCCACGGTGCAGTAAACCCAAACCAAGGCGAAGTAACGCGCTAAGCCAGGCGCGTCACTCACGAAACAGCGCGGCAGGGGAGGGCCGTCAGAGCCAAACGACGCACGGGGGACCCATCCGTTACTCACAGACGGCATGGCCACCCTCAACCCAACACCACAGCAAACAACGGTCGGAGGCATGCGCGTTACTCACAAACGACGCACGGGGTCCCCACCGTCACACCCAACGGTGCAGTCAACCCAACCTCGACCAAAAGAGAATGTAACGGCCAGGGGCGGGCACGTCACACTCAAACAACGCATAGGGGCACGACCGCTAGAGGCACCGCCTCAACGAGTCAACGTCAGTCAACTGGCAAGTAACGGCCTGGGCAAGGCGCGCCACTTCCATCTAACGCACTGGGTCAAGCGCGTTAGACTAACCGACTCAACCCCAACATAAAACGACGAAGGCGAAGTAACGCACTAACCTAGGCGCGTTACAAGGAAGCGACGCGCCACTCTAGGGCCGTCACTCACCTAGAAGCCAAAGCGCTAAAACGATGCAGACCAAACGACGGTCAGTCGTAGGGCCGCTAAAGACAAGTAACGGTCGCTGGCATGACCGCTACTTCGGTTACGGCGGGAAAACATAGGAATGGCCGGATCGGCCCGTTCCACGCCCCATTCACGCCGAAACGCAGGGGAAACACACCGCAACACCGAATAACAACATTCAAGGGCCAAAATGCCCACATGCAACACCAAAAACGCTCGATCCGGGCGATTTAGACAAATCCACCCTAAGTGGGTCACCGAGGTTCCCGGGCTTCTACCGGCCTCGAATGAACACCAAATCGCACGAAATCAACGCGGATGGGATTCTAACATCCCTGCGGTCATTTAGAAACTAACTGAACCGCAAACGGTCACCATTTACCGGCCGACCCTAAAAACCACGAAAATCACGGTTTAGGCAAAACAAGCCCAAACACACTCGTTTCCTAGCCGAACGCCGTGCAATGGCAGGGAAAACGAAGGTGAAGAAGCAAGGATCCGTCACCCCACCTCCACCGAAGAAACCGTGCCCCGAAGGGACTAAACCACGCCGAAAACCACTCGCGAACCAATTTCACCGGCTTTGAATCCACCGTTCGGGATCGCGCCAGAATCGATCCGATCCTCGCCTCATCGCGCATCTCGACAGCTCCACGGCCTCGCCACCTCGCCCACCTACGCCTCCGTCTGCAGTCGGAGCCAAAGAGGGGGAGAAACGAGAGAGAACGGGAGAGGGAGAGACGGTCCCGTGAATGAGAAAGGAAGAGAGAAAAAGAAAAGAAAAAGGAAAAGAAATTAGGAAATTTTCCTAATTTCCAAAAATTCCGAAAATGCGCCGAAAATACACAAATTCAGAAAAATACACAAAAATAGTCGAAACGACCGGCTCGAAGAGTACATCGACGCTGTAGCATTCACGAGTTCGAGAATTGACAAATAAACTCACCGTAGGGTTCCGTAACTAGTACGTGAGAAAAACCCACACGGCTCGTCAAACTCAATTCGGAAGCCACAAAAGCGAACCGAAACTCAACGAAACCAATCCGAAACAGATCCGAAAGATCCATTAAAGATCCTACGAGATCCAGGGCATTACATCCTCCCCCCCCTTCAAAGAATTTCGCCCCCGAAATTCAGGACTAGCAAAGGAGAAGCAGGGAAGAACAACCCAACAGCACAAAACTCGGAAAACACAGCTCAGAGGAACACCGTCAGATCACAATTACAGGTACACACTCAGCTTCCAAGACAGCAAGTCTACAGCACGAGTATGGCACCAAAGTGAATACATCTGACACCTCCGAAGCAAGGGCAACGTCGTTTACGTCTCACCAGAAATAGAGACACGACAGCCACAACAACAGACAACTGAGAAACACAACGACAACACGGCAAGCGGCAGCTTACACAAGGAACGCAGTCCCCACAGCTGACAGCTCGCAACATCATCGGCTCCAGTGCCAAAGGCAACAGGGAACACCTGGCACACAGGACACCAACGACAACAACAACGCTGCTGGACCCGAAACACAATCAAGTCAGTACTCACTCAGACATCACATCTGATCAAGTCGCAAGCTAACTCCACCAGGGAAAGAGAGCACAGCAAGCCAACTGACAAGACCATGGTCCAAGGCAGAGACACAAAATCATAAAGAAACAGCGCCAAAACAACACAACGGCAACACCTGCAGAATTCCGGCTCTACTTAACACGCAGAACCACGGAACACAACTGCAAGCAGGGTCACAACAAGGCACAAAAACAGCTGAACACACGACCACAAGAGACAGGTCACGCATCAGACTGCTCACCAAGAGAAAGACCCACAACAACGAAAAACAACAACAATGATCTCGGGGAATGCAACTCAAGGACTAGCAACACGCCTCAAGAGCACAACACCCAAGAAGAAAATACAGAGTAGAGGGTACTCAATCCGCAAAGATGCCGACAAATTCCCCAACACTCGCACAATGCCGATGCCAACACAAGAAAACCACGAACAACGGCACGGCAACAACCAAAGTCAAGGCACAAGAAGCCAAGACAAAGCCACATCGAGAAAGGAACAAGACCTCTCGACAAATGGGTAGCCAACCCACACACAACAGCTGCACTCTCAACAATGTGCACAGGCAACAGAACAGCATCGGTAATCGCATCTCAGCACACACCAGCGTCATCGCAATCAACAAGATCGCAACTCACACGCCACGCGCACCAATCCAACGAATAACCGAACACAAGGAGCCTAAGTGCAACAAGAGAAGAGCACCAGCTTCAGCACAAAGCACAAGGAAAGCATCAGTCTCAGCTTACCTTCACGTCCCGACACAATAAATGAGCCTTCACAATACATCGGCCGTTAGACACAGCACGACAATTACGGTACACAACAGCTCTTAACACCATCATGGAGTCCAAAGCTAAGCAACCGTACAACAAGGAGCAGATCAGGCTCAAAACAAAGCTGTCTACACTTAAGCAGACACAGGACAAAGGCACAACCAAGACAGCAATTCCAAGGCAAACCTCGGAAAGCTTCACCAAAGAGGGATGAGAAGCAACAAGCTCAACAACAACAGCTCACCAGGAAGGGAAAATCCTAGGCTCGCTCGAGCAACTTCTCAATCGAGGCAACACGACAATCGAAGCAACCAAAACAACGAAGCATCAGGAGCTACACAAACTCAAGCTGGGACAACCCAAGCAACGTAAGAACGTGCGTGGCCATCACACCAACGCTAAAAGTCATAAGCCACCTGAGCAAAATACAGAAAACAGCTCGAACAATGCACTGCAGGTTCATGCCAACCGACAAACACTGCCAAGCGCAACACGATCGAGACCAACTTCAAAACCGAACGAAGCACATCGTCTCATCTAGACGAGAGCAAAACCATCTCGCACAGTGCCAACCAAGCACGTACAAGACCACACGCAAAAAGCACCGCGATAAACCATCGCAACACCTACGCCAGCAAGAGACTGTACTGGGCCTAAAGACTCTGGCAACTGTATATTTGGATTTCCATGTATCTCACACGACAATGATCTGATAGCTCAGAAAAGAACTCCGAACATCTCAGAACACTGCTCTGATACCACCTGTAGCGACCCGGATTCCGGATACCCGGTGCACCCGGTATAAATACCGAATACACGTGATACCACATGGGACCCGCGAGGCCTCCCAAGCGCGGGAAAGCGCCGAAGGGAAAAAGGAGTGTGTGGAATACATTGAAGCCAGCAGATATAACAGTAAGCAATTAAATTTCATTACAATGGATTGCTAAAGTAGCAGAAATAAAATTACCTTTTCATTAATATTCAAGTTTTCAATTATACACCAGAGTCTAGCCCAAGGAAAGACAACAAGTCTAGCACAGTACAGTCGAACAGAAAGAAACGTACACAGAAGTCGGAGGAACCCGACGCAGGTACGGCTGGCAGCTACAACAGCAAACGCGCACTCCACCAAGGACAGCAGAGGCAGACGGCGAAACCCACCTGAAAAGCAGCAGGGGTGAGTCTCAACAGAAACTCAGTAGGGGTCACGCGGATCCCCACTGGAAAACCGCACAAAGCGAAGGCAACGGAAGCAGCAACAAACGTAGCAAGGACAGCAACGTAGCAAAGCAGGAAAGCTACACTACAAAGCTGTAAAGGAACAGACGGGAAGTAGGAGTAGGGAACACGCAGGAGAGGGTGAGAACCCGCACCAAACAAGCGGCTACCGAACTAACCTCGGTATCCCAAACTACTCCAAACAAAGGCAACAGATGGATGACCCTGAACTCACATAGAAGGGTACACCAGTCTGTCAACCAGCCCCAAACAAGGGCGAAGGCGAACGCCGACGCCGAGAAGCAGACAAAACACGACAGGGAACGTCGTGCACAAAGCCCCACGCACGAACAGAACACCGTGCGGACAACAAAACACTGACCCCGAGTGCAGCCACGAACGGGCAACTCACAAAGGTCACAACGCGCAAGAAAACGCGAAGAACTACGCGTCACGTGACGGAAGCACCCCCTTAAAAAGCCAGCTGCGTCCACTGACGTCTTACGCCGCACCTCAAGTGTCTCACCTACAGTACTGCTGTAACAACAGCAGAGATGTAGACACAAGCTGAACCAAACAGGAACAACAAACAAGTAACTAGTCAGGGTCACGCCCGTCGACGTAAGTCCTAACCCCTGACCACGTGTGCACACACTGGCTATAGCCTAAGCCAGGTCCTCTAGCTAGTATTCTCCCTCGGCAGGACGCTACCGTTGGCTAGGAGCCCGCGGAACTAACTAAAAACCGCTCACTGGGAAAAACCCTCCGCCATCCGCTAGCGGGTCGGCACCTCTCGGCCTTAGGTCACACAAGTGGAGGCTTCACACGACACAGAAGCTCAAAACACAAGCGCCGAAGTACTAACGGGCAACCACGCCCCTCAACACGCACTTCGAGGCACCAAGTGACAGTATCACCACTGCCGACAACTCAGGACAAGCACTAGACCTCCTACGTAACGATCCTGAGCCAAACGACTCAAAGGTAAGATCGTCACAACAGCGGAACAAGCCGCCAATCGGTCTAATCCTAAGCCAAAGAAACCACGCTCCGCAGAAAACGACACACGGAGACCTGAGGGAGACATCAAGAACCCTCAGCACACCTGGACACGCAAACCGAGGTAGAACAATACCTCGAAGCATCCAGAAGCAGTGTCTTAGGCAGGACAGAACCGCTAAGACACGCGCAAACAAGGTCACATGTCAACCACTGGGTCAGACCAGGTTGACCGAAACCAAACAACAAAAGCATACAAGAGTAGGATCAAGAATCCTACCACAAGTAAGAAGACTCCTGGCTACCTTGCATCATAGTCTTAACCCTCATAGGACGTCAAGAGACATCCACGGGACAACGGGCAGACCACAAGGCCAAGCCAAGACACACAGAATCATCGGGCGGAAAACCAAGGCACAAGGAAAGTAACGCACCAGCTCTAGACCGCTACAAGCAAGCGACGGTCTAGGTTAGGGCCGTTATTTCCCAAACGACGGACGGACACCAGGCCGTCACTCACACCACCCTGATAACCTACAAACCACGCAAAAGCCAAGTAACGCACGGGACTAGGGGCGTTACAAGCAAACGACGCACAGGGCACCCACCGTCACATCCACGGTGCAGCAAACCCAAACCAAGGCGAAGTAACGCGCTAAGCCAGGCGCGTCACTCACGAAACAGCGCGGCAGGGGAGGGCCGTCAGAACCAAACGACGCACGGGGGACCCATCCGTTACTCACAGACGGCATGGCCACCCTCAACCCAACACCACAGCAAACAACGGTCGGAGGCATGCGCGTTACTCACAAACGACGCACGGGGTCCCCACCGTCACACCCAACGGTGCAGTCAACCCAACCTCGACCAAAAGAGAATGTAACGGCCAGGGGCGGGCACGTCACACTCAAACAACGCATAGGGGCACGACCGCTAGAGGCACCGCCTCAACGAGTCAACGTCAGTCAACTGGCAAGTAACGGCCTGGGCAAGGCGCGCCACTTCCATCTAACGCACTGGGTCAAGCGCGTTAGACTAACCGACTCAACCCCAACATAAAACGACGAAGGCGAAGTAACGCACTAACCTAGGCGCGTTACAAGGAAGCGACGCGCCACTCTAGGGCCGTCACTCACCTAGAAGCCAAAGCGCTAAAACGATGCAGACCAAACGACGGTCAGTCGTAGGGCCGCTAAAGACAAGTAACGGTCGCTGGCATGACCGCTACTTCGGTTACGGCGGGAAAACATAGGAATGGCCGGATCGGCCCGTTCCACGCCCCATTCACGCCGAAACGCAGGGGAAACACACCGCAACACCGAATAACAACATTCAAGGGCCAAAATGCCCACATGCAACACCAAAAACGCTCGATCCGGGCGATTTAGACAAATCCACCCTAAGTGGGTCACCGAGGTTCCCGGGCTTCTACCGGCCTCGAATGAACACCAAATCGCACGAAATCAACGCGGATGGGATTCTAACATCCCTGCGGTCATTTAGAAACTAACTGAACCGCAAACGGTCACCGTTTACCGGCCGACCCTAAAAACCACGAAAATCACGGTTTAGGCAAAACAAGCCCAAACACACTCGTTTCCTAGCCGAACGCCGTGCAATGGCAGGGAAAACGAAGGTGAAGAAGCAAGGATCCGTCACCCCACCTCCACCGAAGAAACCGTGCCCCGAAGGGACTAAACCACGCCGAAAACCACTCGCGAACCAATTTCACCGGCTTTGAATCCACCGTTCGGGATCGCGCCAGAATCGATCCGATCCTCGCCTCATCGCGCATCTCGACAGCTCCACGGCCTCGCCACCTCGCCCACCTACGCCTCCGTCTGCAGCCGGAGCCAAAGAGGGGGAGAAACGAGAGAGAACGGGAGAGGGAGAGACGGTCGCGCGAATGAGAAAGGAAGAGAGAAAAAGAAAAGAAAAAGGAAAAGAAATTAGGAAATTTTCCTAATTTCCAAAAATTCCGAAAATGCGCCGAAAATACACAAATTCAGAAAAATACACAAAAATAGTCGAAACGACCGGCTCGAAGAGTACATCGACGCTGTAGCATTCACGAGTTCGAGAATTGACAAATAAACTCACCGTAGGGTTCCGTAACTAGTACGTGAGAAAAACCCACACGGCTCGTCAAACTCAATTCGGAAGCCACAAAAGCGAACCGAAACTCAACGAAACCAATCCGAAACAGATCCGAAAGATCCATTAAAGATCCTACGAGATCCAGGGCATTACAAGCTGAGCACGACGAACCATTTCCAAGTAGACTTGGATGTCCATCGGTGCAAGTTGGGTAATATACTGGGGCCGTAGCCCATTGAGAAATCTTCTCGCCTTCATCTTTTCCGTACACACCAAGTGAGGTGCATAACGGGAAAGCCTTGAGAATTGGGCCTCATATTCAGCTACCTTCCGGGTCCATTGCTTTAATGCAGCAAATTCCGTGGCCTTCTTCTCTTGCACACGGTCCGAGAAATACTTGTTGTTGAAATGCTCGACAAATTCCGTCCATGTGACATGATTGTCGGGTAGTGTTGCTTCCATGGACTCCCACCAGCATCGAGCGACCCGTTCTAGTTGAAATGTGGCCAGTAAAACTTTTTCTTCGTCCATGCATTGCATTACACGGAAGATCCTCTCGGTCTCCTTCAGCCAATGCTCGGCGTCATCGGGGTCCACCGATCCCGCAAACTTTGGTGGGTTCATGTTGCGAAAATCCCGATGAAGGTCACCGGCTCCATGGTGAGCACCGCGAGCACCGCCTTGCGCCACCTGCTGTAGCGCCTCCGTAAGTCCTTGCACAGTGCGCTGCATCTCGCGCCATTGTGCCCTCTCGGCGGCCATTTTCCTACAAAATAATTTTAAGATAAATGATATTGAGCTTTAAGGTTAAGGGGGGATATTTATTAATTTAAAACTTAACCCATGGCTCTACCCATCTCACCAGGTAGGATCTAAACAACTCTAATAGGTATTTATTTATATATATTTTTCCTTAGACATTTCCAAAAATAATAGATATATATATATTCCTTAGACATTTCCAAAAATAATAGATATATATATATATATTCCCAGGATGTATATATATATACATTTTTTTTTTAGAAGTTTTCTATCTTATAAGTAGAATTTTCTTTATAGAAGTTTCTAGGTTAGCCTAAGAAGACATCCTAGAATTTTTCCTAGGGTTTACCTAGATAAACATTTCTATTCCTTAGACTAAGTACATGTTTTACCTAGGAAAATTCTAAATCCTAAGCTCTGATACCAAGAAAGAGCTGTCACGTCCCGAGGGCGGAAGCTTACCCGCGGTGCGACAGTTCTTTATATAGAACCAAAGCGAGCTAGAAATTAAAGGATTTTCTGCCTTTGACAGAGTGCGCAAATATCTAAGTTTAAATTATCATTAATACAATAGGTTTGAGCTAACAGTTATTACAACGACCAAACTGAAATACAACATATTTATTCATTTAAAGCTTGAAATTACAACTGACGCACTAAAGCCAACTTAACATTCTTGAAGGGATTACAATAACATAGTGTTAACTACTCTCACACAGACTCATCCCCTTCTGTATTCTGGTCGGTCTCCAATTCACCTGAAATGTTAGAAAGTAACTACATGAGCGAATCGCTCAGTAGGATTTACATCTCAATTTTTAACATGCTTTAAGTAAATTACAAGTTCAATTAATGCAAATAATCTATGCATGCAGACAGATAGATAATCAAGGAATTGAAAAAAAATCGATAAGAGCTGGATTCATATTTCAATATTAGCAACATGTGATATCAAGCAGGGGATAACTGAACATAACAGGAATTCAAGCAATAGTAAGCAAGGTAAATCGAAGCATGTATAACAAGAATTGGCTATATATATGTCAATTCATTCAAGTAACATTCAAGTCAAGTAGTGCCCATTTGGGCCACGCAAGTATTGCCCATTTGGGCCACGCAAGTCAAGCAAGTCAAGTAGAGAGAGAGTGAGTGGTGGAATGTCTCAATCTAACAAGTGCTCCGGCGTAATGCTAGACACCGTCAAGATGGTCAATAAAACTCCCATGGGCACAAGTACTTTCGGGTGCTCCTCCCAGGACCAGATCGGGCCCTATATGCACAGCATTAGTCACGTTTTTGACATCCACTCTCATTTATCATTTATAGCCAATATAGAATTTCGAGGCTTGGCCAGTAGGAAAATATAAGGTGGATTTGGAATGTAATCCAAGGCATATTTATACGTAGGAAAACACGGAAAACTGTGTGAGACTGGTATATAGTAGGACACTTGATATTTTCAGAAGTGAGATCCTTAAAGCGGGATGTCCTTCGTGGGAATCTACACGGTTCCTAGTGAATTGACATGTGAATCGACGCTTAAGGGTTGACAAGTATTTTAAAATTTTAACATATAAATATCCCGATTAGGTGCCCTAGGTTTACTGGTCCTTTATTTCCTTTAAATTTCATATATATCAAATTGGCTAAATTATTTAACTCAATTTGATTGTCATCATTCATATCATTTATATTTCTTGACCTTGTAAGACTAATTTATCTATATACGAATTCGGCAACTACAATTACCTATAACTATTCCAAAGGTTATCCTTTAATTTCTGAATTGAGCCTGGTTGGCAGGGCTCTTAAAATATCCATATTTTTCAAATTGGCGCCCTGGCTTAAGTCACCTCTTTTTTTTTTTAATTAGCGCCCCCTTCAATGCCACTTCTTAAGGAATTGGCGCCATGGTCAGGGGCGCCTCTTCCTGGGGTTTATTTATTTCTTTTTTTTTTAACTGACGACTGCGGGCATTGTCGTCTCTTTAGTAAGTGGCGCCCTGAGCCAGGGTGCCTCTTACTGGGCTTTGTAAGTGGCACCCTGGTCAGGGGCGCCTCTTACAGGCTCTGGTAATTGGCCGGCGTCTGTATTTTCTTTACAGTTGACGACTGTTGGGTGTGTCGTCCGTTCAGGAATTGGCGCCCTGGTAGGGGACGCCTCTTACAGGCAGAATTTGAGTGAGTTAATTAAGGGCTTAATCATCTCATTATACTGATTCCACTAATTAATTTATTTAACTGTTCCAGACACTGTTCATGTAAATTGAAGGAACGGCCAGGTTGCTGTCGTTATTTAATTAACGAACGGGATGATGTCGTTAGTTTATAAAATGACGACCCGTCAGTGGTCGTTAGTTCTATTAGTGGCGCCCTGGGATGGGGCGCTAATTCCCTGATACCCATTTTTTTTTCCTCTCTCCGTCAGGGGTTTAGGTATTAACTGTCTCTGATTAGCTTAACACAGGTAATTAAAACTGATTAGGACTAACTACAGTTTGGTGTATATAATTAGCTAACAGATAACTGAAAACTGACTAGAATTATTACAGCTAACTGTCATACGTTTTACATGTCTGATTAGCTAACAGTATTCCAGATCTGTGATATGCTGCGATTTATTCATATAGTTTATCTAATTAGCTATTTAATTAACTATAACTATCTGGCTCTAACGTGGTTCAAATAATTAGCTAACCGGAACTATGTTAACTAACCAGTGACATATTTTTTTATAGTTTAGCTAATTTTTTAACAGGATCTTCTAATTAACCAACATGAGCATCTAATTAACTTAACGGTTTATATAGTTGGCTAACTGGTTGACATGATCTGCTAATTAACTAACATGAAGATCCAACAGAATTATTTAGTTAATCACGGCAACTAATCAAGTTACACATTTAAGGTATGAGGTTTCTGATTTACTACCAGGTGGAACGTTAAATATTAAATCATGGAATTCCTTACAGTTTGTTATATTTCTATTGCAGGATTTAGACGGGAGACAAGCGTAGCATGGAGATGAATTAATCCTAAATACTGCATGCTACTAATTAAAGGTTTGGTTAAAGTTTGAGAACACCTACCTCAGAGAAGTACGCTGGTGGCAGAAGAAGGCTTCCTCTGCAACGAACAGCCTCTGCAGCAACCTCTACAACCCTCAGCCAAAAGCCACCCTAAGCAGCTCGCGAAGGAGGATTTAAGAGGGTTATGAATGGGTTACTCGACAGGATAGGGAGCCAGATCCGTGAAAAACGAATCTGGTGGGATGCCAGCGAATTTCAGTGTGTACAGACTCCCTGGCATGACAATGACGTTTGAAAAATAACGCCTTATGGGCTGTCACTTCTTAAGGAAGTGACGCCCTTGTAGTTGGCGTTACTTCAGATTGCATATTTTTTTTTATATTAACTTATGTCATACTTACTTGATTTTTATATTTAATGTTTGACGTAGTCTGGCTGCCAAATTTTTGGGATAAGTTCCTTACAATTTTTCCTATTTTTACATATAATTTTTTTAAAAAACTCTTTTTAAATAAAAAGTGACACTATTCACCAGACACTATTCATTCATATGAAGTAACGACCTTTGCTATGTCGTTAATTCACAATTCTTGAGGATTGGTTCATCCCCCAAAGGACCGAAATTATATATATATCCACTCAACTCTTATGTATCTACTTTAATACTCTTTAGGGGAACTATTTTGCCTTCTATATATTTGAAAAATTAAGTTAATAAAGGAAAATGAATTATAATAAATGTCTTATTTATTAATAAGGAAAATGAATTATAACTTATAACTTTTAACTATGAAAATTGTATTATTTAATTTTTATAATTCATGTAAATACAATATTTCTATAATTTTATAACTTATAATTGAAACTTGGGATAATTGTCTTATAAATTTTTTTTTTAATTCTTATATATTTGTATTATTTCATTTTATAATTCATGATTTGGCATATAATATTTTTTTAAAAAAGTTTTTTTTAAGATTAAATAAGTAATAGTAAATTCTTTTATCTCTATTTAAAAATATCGGGTGTTACAAGGAGAGTTTGAGAACTCCTCATTTTCTAGTTTTTGTGACAAGGAGGGACTAACTCACAAATTTTCTTCTCCCAGGACCCCAGAGCAGAATGGAATTGTGGAGAGAAGGAATAGGACAATAGTGGAAATGGCAAGAACATTACTAATGGAGAGTCAGCTACCGAAGAGTTTTTGGGCAGAAGCGGCAAACACTGCCTGCTATATACTAAATAGAGCTTTGGTAAGACCCATACATAAGAAAACACCATATGAACTCCTGAAAGGTAAGAGACCTAATGTCTCATATTTCAAAATTTTTGGTTCAAAATGCTTTATTCATAATAACAACAAGAGAGACTTAGATAAATTTGATGCTAGAAGTATTCTAGGAATATTCCTAGGATACTCTGAAACATCTAGGGCCTTCAGGGTCTTTAATAAAACTGATAGAACTGTAGAGGAAACCCCTCATGTCATTTTTGATGAAACAAAAATCTCTAACAGTCTAAATGATGATAAAAGGTCTACAAGTCATGATGGAGAGTTCCTACATCAAATGCAAGAGGAGGAAGTACAACCGGCTGAAGAACCCACTGATCTGAACCCAGTAAGTACAGCCGAACAAGGTGAGTCCTCAACAAATGTCAGAATTTTAAAAGACCACCCTGTAACCAATATAATTGGTAGTCTTCATGATCCCCCTATGACAAGATCCCATTTCAGAAATGTTCAGAATCAGGACTTAAGTGCTTTAGTTTCTCAAATTGAGCCTAAGACCATTGAAGAAGCCTTAAGTGATGAGAATTGGGTAACTGCCATGTGTGAAGAACTAGGGTAATTTGATAGAAATAATGTCTGGGAACTTGTACCTAGACCTGAAAATTTCAATGTAATAGGAACAAAATGGGTTTTTAAGAACAAACTGAATGAAGAAGGTGTCATCTCTAGGAATAAAGCTAGACTTGCAGCTAAAGGCTACAGTCAGGAGTATGGAGTAGACTTTGATGAATCCTTTGCTCCAGTAGCTAGAATGGAGGCTATCAGAATTCTATTAGCATTTGCTTGTTCAAACAACATAAAACTTCAACAAATGGATGTTAAGAGTGATTTTTTGAATGGAATTCTAAAAGAAGAAGTTTATGTTGAACAACCTCCTGGTTTTCAGTTTTCGACTAAACCTGATCAAGTTTTCAGGTTAAACAAAGCTCTTTATGGACTAAAGCAGGCTCCTCGGGCCTGGTATGAAAGGCTGACCAGTTTCTTACTGAATAAAGGATATAACAGAGGTAATGTTGACCAAACTTTATTCACTAAGAATTCAAGACAAGATCTCATCATAGTTCAGGTATACGTAGACGACATCATCTTTGGATCAACAAATCCTGAACTGTGTAATGAATTTTCACAACTTATGTCAGCTGAATTTGAGATGAGCTTAGTTGGAGAACTGACTTATTTTCTTGGCTTACAGATAAATCAAATGTCAGATGGCTGCTTCTTCCACCAAACCAAGTACACGCTGGATATCCTAAAAAGGTTTGGGATGACTAACCTGAAGCAAATATCCACCCCAATGAGCACAAGCATGACCCTTAATGCAGATGAGTCAGGTAAACAAGTGGATGAAAAACTCTACAGAGGTATGATTGGATCCCTCTTGTACTTAATAGCTTCTAGGCCAGACATACAATTCAGTGTTGGCTTATGTGCAAGATACCAGTCTAGGCCTACTGAACTTCATTTGTCTGCTGTAAAAAGGATCTTTAGATATCTGTCTGCCACACACACATTAGGATTATGGTATCCTGCTTCTCGCACATTAGATTTAGTTGCATACACTGATGCAGACTTTGCTGGATGCACATTAGATAGGAAGAGCACCAGTGGCCACTGCCAATTCTTAGGAGGATGCCTAGTTTCTTGGAGCTCAAAGAAACAACATTCAGTGGCCCTTTCCACTGCAGAGGCTGAATACGTGGCTGCAAGTAGCTGTGGCACTCAGGTTATCTGGATAAAGCATCAGCTTCAGGATTACCAAGTAGAGACAGGTTGCACTCCCATTTTTTGTGATAACACTTGTGCCATAAACATTGCAAAGAATCCTGTGTTACACTCTCGAACAAAACACATTGAAATCAGGCACCACTTTATTAGAAATGAAATTGCAAATAAAACATTTGAACTAATTCATGTTGGGACTGCAAATCAAACTGCTGATATTTTTACAAAATCTTTAGATAGTGAAAAATTCACTTCATTGAGAAGAGAACTTGGTATTTACAAACTCTGACTGATCTGTGGCAATGAATTCAGTTTTATGTATTTCCATGATTTTAGTGGTAGTTCTGTCTTACTTTTTTTGATGGGGTCACTATGTGAGGGGGAGCGGGTGTGAGATTTGAGAGGTATCAGGTCTGTTTCTCTGCTGTTATCAGGGTAGAATGGGAGATAGAGCTACTAGAGAGTGGGAGCTTGACTAATTAAAAACGTTTGAAAGATGGTTGTTGTTGCTGGATTAATTGTCAGAATTGATCTTGAGCATCCCTTTTTAGTAGAACCTCGTTCATTTCCTACATTCTTAAGTTTGTGCAAATAAAGTCCAGCCAGAATCTTCTTCTAGTAAGTCTTAAGAGGCTAAGATTAACCTTCACAAGTATATCCTCTTACTTTGTTTCTTGACTGATGAACAAACTAGACTCATATGAAATGGGTTCTGTTATACGCTTTTCATTGGACTTCGTGATAAGACCACGTGTAATTGCCCTCGCTTTGTCTTCAAACAACCTTCTTGAAGAGCTAGTTAAACTGATCAGTATTTTAAACTGTATAATGAGAAACTAGGAATCCCATCAATGAAATGGGAACTTTCTAAGTCATGAGGTATCAGTTCTCATAAACAAAAACAAAAGCAAGAAATTCAATTCAAAATTTATGTTTGGCAGAGCAATGATGACAATGTGGTGAGTAACTGGAGATTCTGGCCTCTGATCAAGGTGTCTCCTCATGTAAAAACCAATAGTCACTATCTATGTTCTCTAACTGAGAAGGTATGAGGCTCTTACACTGAGTAACTGAGGATGCTGGCCTCTGACCAAGGTGCATACTTAAGGTCAAAAGTGTAACTGGCCAAATACACCCTATAACAGTGTTTTCTCTCCTTGAACTGGTTGTCCTCAACGCCTACAGGCTGTTTTCATGGTTCAAATTCTTGTTGTCTTTTTGACGAGCCTTACAGCTACCTCAGTCATATTTGTTGACACTTGCTCTTCTTTCATATTCATCGTAAGTTGATAAACTTCAAGCTTCTTCTGAATCTCTTTCTCTTACCAGAACTCCAAGATTCTTCACTGACCTTAGAGCCCCACTTAAGCATCTAAGTTTTGACACTGAGTTTCTACTGTTGGAATTCTCTCCATCTTTTCTCATCAATCCAGCGTCAACATCTCTCCTTCTCTTTTTGTTTTGATGATGTCAAAGGGGGAGAGGTTGAAAGGAGGAGGTTGAGCTAGTGAAAAGGAAGTTTTTGGAATGTTTTGGGTAAAAGATAGTTTTTGGAATGTTTTGGGTAAAAGATAATGAGTGCTGTAAGTTTAGGTTTTGAGAGGTCACCATTGCTATTTTATCGAACTATTGCTGTTGTTATTGAGACTACTTTAGGTTGATGTTCCTTTTTCACTGAATTTGACTCATGGTGTTGCCATCATCAAAAAGGGGGAGATTGTTGAATCTCTGTAGTTTTGATGATGACTAACACTATGAATCAAATTATGTGTTGCTTCCTAGTGATTGTTAAAGATCCTGCATTGTCTGGATAATCTCTAGATCTAGTTTCTGAAAGGAGCCTTGGGAAATTTCTTGTTTGCATGCACATCTTCTGATTAAAATGTCTTCATCATGCTCTTCTGATTAAATGCTCCTCTAACACGTTCACCCATTAGCTCGTACCTGTCTGTCTTCATCTATATGGGTTCTGTGCTTTTAGTGCGTTGACGCACTTGGCTGACTGCGTAGACGCAATTGTGCGTCTTTCACTTGCTGTCTTGTTCATTGCGTCGACGCTGACACTGGATGCGTTGATGCATTGGCCAGTTGCCAAGGGCGTGAGCATCTCGCTTGAGGAGCTGAAGCGACGCTGCACGATGGAAGCGTTGACGCCTTGGGCTGATGTCCAAAGGTCTTTTGATCAACAACCAAGCCGACGCGTCGACGCTGTCACTAATGCGTTGACGCATTGGTGTGTATTGTGAAGGGTCCTGCTCTCCATTATAAACTCATTGCGTTAACGCCTTGGCTTTACTGCGTTGACGCGTTCTTCAGTCCTTTGATAAGTTCCATGCAATCTGTGTGAACAAACATATGACTTAAATATTTTTGAGATTGACTGAATGTTCTCTGAAACCTTACAGGGACTTAAAGATAAATTGGAACTTTATTCCAATCATGTGAGCACGTGATTTGAGGGAATAATCGTCTAACACGTGGCTCGGCTCATCTGGAAGCATCTTCTTCGTGCGTGTCTCCCACACCCAGTCTCTCGTGAGTCTGGATATATAGGAAGGTTTCTGCTCTTGAAAAGCTGCTGAAGCCACAAGAAAAAGGGTGAGGCTAGAGCGAGAGGAGGGAGAGGAGAAGCCATCCTGATCCATTCGTTGAGCGTACCTGGAAGAGAGAGAGTGATGAAGGAGAGGATGGTTTTCTGCTACGTTTTGTCTATGCTTCTTTAAGAAGCTACATTGTTTCTCCGTTCGATTGTCTTTCAATATTTCTTTATGTCTTCGTTTGTTCGTTCTCAAATTCTGATACTTTGCTTTCGTTCCCTCTAGGTGTAGAGGAAGAGAGGTGAATCCTCTGGGTCGCAGTGTGGTTTCCCTCTGATTTAGATCAGAGGAAGGGAGGAGTTCTCCGGGGCTTTGTGTTTAGGTAGTGAGAAGGCTACCTGTTTCTTCCCTCCGGCTGAGGAGGAAGAGAGACAGCGTCTCTGAATTGCAGTGAGGGTGGGTCACTGTTGGGTTCCCTCTTGTCTAAGAGGAAGGGAGAGTTATCTCCGGGTCAGGTCTTGTGGTGTGAGACCTGGGTGCAAGCTGTGAGTTCAGCGACTGTAGGGATTTCGATCCCCAAGCTGTGGATCAGCGTGTTGTTGGCAGACTGAGTCTGCGGTTCTTTCTTGTTAAAGGGAAGCCTCACTCTGCCTTGAGTGAGGGATGGACGTAAGTCTGCAGGTTGCAGACTGAACCATCTAAACCTCTTGTTCTCCGTGGTGTGGTTGTGCGCATCTATTTTCTTTATGCTTCTGTCTGGCTTCATGAAGTAAGTGTGATTGTTGATGATCGAAACCTTGGTCTGACTGCTCGCTTAGTGCTTGTGCATATGTGCTGATGAAATTCTGAGTGATATATGTTCTGCGCTCGTGACCTGCTTTATCTTGGTTAAGGTTCCGGATCATTTTACATATTGTCAGTCTTCCTAGCCAATCTCATCTTCTAAGATCTCCTCGGCTCGGACAAATATTTTTTAAACGGTGATCTATTCATCCCCTCCCCTTCTAGCTCACCGTCCTCCTGTTTAACATGCGGGACCCCTACTGAGCCAGTGAGACGAGGCTCACCTCTAACTTTTCAGGTGTAGTTGTTCTTCCTCGTGCTTGGTGGTGCAGTGCGGTGGTTCTTAGTGCCCGCTTTGCTAGCGTCGGGCTTCCCCCAACTTCAGAGTACGTTCTCTTTCCTGTTGTACTGTACTTCGGTTAGACTGGACTCTGCTAGTTTAATTTGTTAATAGAAAATGTAATTTTATTTCTGCTATTTAGCAATCCTGATCATAGTAATTTAATTGCTTACTGCTTTATCTGGAAGTTCAATATACTCTCACACACCTTTCTATCCCTTCGGAGCTTTCCCGCTCTTGGGAGGCCTCTCAGAATCCAAGTGGTATCGGGTTTACCCAGTATCCGAAGTCTGGGTCGTCACACCTAGAATGAATTTTGTCTAGTATTGAAGATAAACATCTTTATGGGGTAGAATTCTTTTTAGGGTCAGCCTGTCGAAAAATATTTTCTTTCTTGACAAAGTCTAATTTTTCATTTGAAGCCAATTGTTTTCTCATTTTGCCCATTTTTCAAGGACAGTCAGATGGAGTATACTCCTTTGGTATGAGGAGACAGATTGATCAGATGCCAGACTCCCCAGTTAATCATAATTTTACTCATCATCCTATCTCAATCATGAACAAAGGTAGCTTATCATATCATGACACAGTCTACGTCACTTCATGGGTGAAGGGACATGGTTTTGCAATAAGCTTTAGCCATTGCTCTACCTTTTGATTTGGTGTTTGCTCAAAAATCTTTAGACAGAGGTAACTCGGCCTTTACCTTGTGACTTGGTTCCCATCACTTCTTTGGTGAAGGGTCTATAGCTTCTCAGTTGGTCAAAGTCATTGCTCTACAAGTGTGTGTTTTCAAAGTTTAGGCATGTTCTCTTAGAAATACATCAGACCATCTTCAAAGTTTAAAAACAATACTCAGTGCAAAGGTCTTTAAGCAGTGTAACCTCAAAACTCTCAATTTTCAGATTTCAGGAAGAGGTGAGGTCACATTTCTTTATGTATGTTTTAAGTCTATTCCATACACTGTGATGGCCATTTTCATGACTCTTAAACCCAGATTTAAGGTTTATATACTCTAAACCATCAATTCAATTTGGGGTTGGTCTGAAAGACAATAAGAAGCTCTGGATAGAGAACATTAAACTTAAGCTCCCCCTGAGTGTATGAACTCAGTCATATTTGCACAAGAAAATTCCTCATCAGGAAATGATTTTCAATGAATGTTGTTCAAGAGGGTGATAGACATTATGCACATCAGGTAGGAATGATCATAGTTCAAGTTAGATTGAAAGGAGTTGAAGAAATGACATGAACGTCAAAATTGAACTACTGCATCGACGCAAGAAGTGCATGGCGTCGATGCACTATACTCGCATAGAAGAGACATCATTTGAACAACTCATATGCGTTCTGAAAAACATAGTGCAGAAATTCAAACATGCTCACTTGCCCTATATGTATGCATCAAATTCAGATGATCTTAATGGGATTTTCAGGAGAGATGCCACACATGAATTCAAACATGGCAAATGCATAGAAGCAGATCAACATAGTACTGACTCCACCTCAATTTGGCAATTCATTCTAACAAGCTAAAGTCCTTTGACCCCAGCTGGCATGCTTATCTCTAAGTGCACAGAAAATGTATTTGACAATGAAGAGTAAAACAGATGAATACATGAAATTCTAAATGATGTGGCCTGGGATGAATGAACACTTGACCTTGGTACCTGGAGGAGGATTTTTCTCACGTATACTAGTAGCTTTCAGAAAAACTTGGTCAGTCCTTCTACATGCCAGCATTTGATATGCCAGAGGATTATGTCATGATGATGCACTGAGGGGGTAAAGGAATGACTACAAAGAAGGCTCCCCCTCAGTTTGATACTACATGCATTGAGACATATGGAATGCAATGCAGATTGATTCTTATGCATGTAAGCTCCCTAGACACATTCAAACTGCAATGATTTTCATGCCATCTATACTCTGAGAAATTCAGATGCTATAGTAATCGAAACAGAGTTTACTCTACATGAAGTGAGAAGGATAGCACCTGAGTTCTTTGCATGGAAGTTTTTCATTTTATTCTTGAACAAAATCATAACTTCCAGCATGGCCCATGTACCTTGACTCCTTGATGGAGAGATTACTTCATGCTTCTTATCTTCAAGGCACACCTACAAGGTTTTCATCCTTCTTGCATTCTAATCCACAAATTTTCACAAGATCAATCAGGTCAGATTCTCCTAGCCATGGAATGAAAGTGAAGAACATATAATCAGGAATTCCAGATTGGCTTTGAGACATATAAGCACGAATGACCATTGAAGATTACAGATCAGCTTAGAACAGATGAAAATGTTGATCTCAAAATAGATGAGTCGACCTGACCTACTCAGTGAGTCGACCCAGGAGATTCTCACAGAATATAGGTTTTGACTAATTTAAGCTGCTAGGTCAATGCAGTTCCATCAGTGCGTCGACACACAGGTAACATACATAAGAGTTTTTCAAAATAGACATTCTGTTTGAACAAAATCTCATTTAATGCAATATAGAATCAATACAAATGCATTCTAACAACAACATTAAGACATGCAACTTAGATGCAGAAATTATGGATATTTTAACTCCCCCTAAATGTATGCATGAATTTTAAAAATTCTTTTTGGGTTTTTAGATGCTGATGTTATGCTGTTGATTGTAAGGGAAACATGCATATGATTAAACCTATCTGTGTCCATGAGCATTTAAATACTCAATGAAGTTTTGACAACATGGACAATTGGCTCAAGGTACCAGGCAGAGGCACATTCTCACGTATGGTGATAACTTTTAGGCAAGCTTAACCTGCCATGCATCCTTCTAGTCACCATTTGGTATACCACGAGGTCATGGCATGTAGGCATACTTGGGAAGATGCAACACACAAGACATACCTCAAAAATATGCAGACTCAAAAGTCAATATGAATTTAGCAAGTATGAGTGCAACATGCAGATCTCATTCTTTGCTTGTCATGCATCATGTGGATGAGTATGCTGAGCATGCTGATGTTCAAATGCTTCGCATGCAATATGCAGACATGCTCTTATTTAAATGCAAGTATCAATCTGTACCTGAAATCCAATAGAGATGAAAGATATTTCACAAATGCACGGTACAAGAATTTTATTGCTATCTCCCCCAATGAATGAATAGACAATATTTCAAACTGAATGGGAGATGAATCACACGTTTGAATCATGCTTAACAAATTTTACAAATCACTTTTTGAACTAGCTGAAATATATGGCCGGCCAGAGGTGCTTTCAGGATAGACAAGGCAGGACTACCAGCATTTCGTTTCTATTTTTTCCTGGTTATATTTTAGTTCCTTTACTATATTGTTTTGTTGGGTTCATAAGGGGCTATGGCTCCTCTTTTCCTCAAGGGTATACCCCAAGGACAATTGTAATTTTTTTAGCAAAAGCAATAAAATCAAGGGCCCTGGTGCTGCCTGGGGGAGTGAGAACACTCTTCCTTTCTGAGGAAGAGTGCACTTGATCAGGTCTAGCTCCAGATTGGCCAGTTCTTTGCTTTAAAAAAAAAACTAGCTGAAATATGAGCATGGATTCATACATATACTGCAACCTCCTTCTTTAACAAGGTGAGTCATTGATTTCAAAATTTAGCAGGAGGTGAATTAAGAAACATGAATTAGCCCACAAGAATCCAAAAATGCTCATCTTGAGTATGAGCATCAATCAGAAATAGAATACTCACATATTCACATTCAATCATTATTTGTCATGCATTTACACATCAATTGAACTTTACAAGAAACTACAGTCTCTCCCATATAAAAAGTAGGGAGGACAATGCATGATGTTTGATTAGACGTATGTGACATGAAAAATAACACGAAGATTTAGAGAGTTCAGATATAGAGGAAGTTAAAGCAGTTCTGGCTTCTTCATATAAAAGGATATGTCAATAATCACCGAGGGAAACAAAATCAAGAACAATACTAATGCATTTTAGATTAATTGGCAATAAGCACATTTTTTAATTTTCAAGATAGAAGAGTTTCCCTCATGAGCCAGTCATTTCATTTCACTAAGATCCTTTCCAAGTCATAGTTTATCAAATAAATTTTCAATTAAAACATAATGCAAATCTCAGTTTAATCAAGATAAACCATGAATAAAAGAATTCTCAAACATGGCCATAAATGAAGCACAGCTGAAAAGAATAGCCCATGAGAAAGGCACAAATCACAATTCAAAATAATTTTATTAACATGCGGTGACTTGAGCAGATCAAAGAATTAATGACTTTACACAGAGTGCAAAACCAGATGGTGTACTTAAAACAGATAAAGAAATTCATTGAAAGTGGTTTAGCAACAAGCATCAAGACTGGTTGCATTAAGATCACCTCTGAAGATCATTAGATCTTAGGTACACAAAGCTTAGGTCTGTTACCAATTGTTGGGTCCCTTGCCTAGGTGCAACTGGATCTAGAGGGGGGGTGAATAGATCCCTTAAAAATATGCCCTCTTAAAAATCATTTGACCAGACAAAAGTCTGGCTTGAGTACACAACGGATATAACAATGGAAACTCGGACATGTAAGTGCTTGATATAGACTTACAAGATGTCAAGCTACTCAAGATTGAGAGCTGACAACCTGAATGAATATAAAGTGAACAAACTGAACTTGGAATGTAACATGATCATTGAATCTTTTTCAGGTATAAGATGAGCCTTCATGGATGTAAGTGTGAGCCGATGTTCATTCAGCAAGAGTGCTAGTAAACGGTGGATGGCTCCACAATATGTGCAGTGTTCGACTATAATAGAAATGCATAAATAAAACTATAAGTGCATGTTAAATGGAGATAGAAGAAATGGAAATGATCACATAAGGACACAACAGTGCACAAGGAATTTTTAATGTGGTTTAGTCTGCAAACTCGCAGACCTACATCCAACCCTCACCGAACCGATGAGGCTTTTCCACACGAGGATGACGTCCTCAACACACACACACACACACACACACACACACACACACACACACAAACACACACACACACACACACACACACACACACACACACACACACACACACACACACACACACACACACACACACACACACACACACACACATACACACACACACAATGGGACGAACCCTACACACACACACACAAACAAAGAAAACAAGCTACAAGTGCATCAAAAATACTTCCGATCTCTCCCAGAGCACCGGAGACACACACAAAGATATGAAGTTTAAAGCAAGACATGAAAACATCAATAGGAGCTGAAAAGCCAACTGTAGCTTTTGACTGAGTCATGAAGCATTCTCTTCAAGGTTGGGATTCTGCTTCCTCAGCTCACTTCTCTTTTCACCACTGGACTGGGTTGGACCAGGGTGGAGGGACTTCTCACTCTTCTTCCTCACTTCTTCTTCTTTTTCTCAGATCTTTCTCATGAAGGGCAGGGCTACTCACTCTTTTTATTCTTCTTCTCTTCTTTCTCTTTTCTTCTTCTTGGGCACGAGCTAAAGAATATTACCTTAATGCATTGCTCAACCAACTCTTCCAAGGTGGTTGTAGCTTCTTATTTATAGAGGAGGAATGTAGGAGGTTTTCCCTCCAAGGGGCTGCACTTTGATTGGCCAGAGTAAAAATAGATTTCTTTGAAATGGCCTTCTTCACTGATTGGTTCAGCATGTGTGGAAGTGCAGGGACAAGAAATATCTCCATCTGATTGCTCCAGTAGAGGAAAAAGACGTTTTCCCTCCAAGGAGTAATTCTGTAGAACATGGAGTCTGTTGTGGAGGCTTCCCATTAGCTTGGGGTCTTCTAGGCCATTGTTCGATCAAAATAAACAAATGATTTCTTTGACCAAATGCCTTTTACCCTGGTGGTCTACGATTGGTCCAGCATCTAGCAGAGTAGAGGAACAGAATGGTCTTCTCCCAGGTTCTTCCACAAACTGGAATCTGATTGGTTGTGACCAAAAGGTAGAGTACAGTGATAACTGACCTTTCCCAAAACTGTACACTGGCAGAACTATGTCCAAAAAGGTTGTACTGAAGCCTCGTGATGAAGAGGATAGTCCACTATCCAAGGAGCCTTTTTTAGACCTCAAAAATTGTGTTTTTGGAGGTTTACGGTTGCCATTTTTGGCTACAGGATGAGCTGAAGTTTTGACAGAAATAGGATGAAAAGCTTCAAGAGAATAGCATGAGGTCGACCTCCTGATAAGGTGAGGTCGACTTGTCCTTGTTAGATTCACCGGTCAGACTGTTGCTGCAGCTGGTGAGGTCGATGCTGCCTTGGAGAAACTCGTTTACAATTGCTTTTGGGAGAGCCTGAGGTCGACCTCCTGTGTCGGTGAGGTCGACCTATCCTTGTTAGATTAACTAGTCAGACTACTGCTGGAGCTGGTGAGGTCGATGCAACTACTTGGTGAGGTTGATGCTACCTTGGAGAAACCCGTTTACAACGGCTTCTGGGAGAGCTTGAGGTCGACCTCTTGTGAAGGTGAGGTCAACTTGTCCTTGTTAGATTCACCAATCAGACTGCTGCTGGTGCTAGTGAGGTTGATGTAGACTAGGATTCTTGATTTTCTGATCAACCTTTGCCATTTAATTTCATCCAATGCATAGCTCCTTGTCCTTGAAGTTTTTCCCAATCATTTTCAGCTTCATATCAAAATGGGTAGAGTCCTTTGCTCCTTTGATTAATCACTTACAAAGCTCCTTATTGCATTGCCGTTTCTGCTTCTATTTCAAGCTTGAGCTTGCTGGCTTGCTACTGCTTCTGCTGATCTTGTCGTTTGCTTTTTGTTGCTTCCAAGTCAACTTGGCTAAGAGTCTTGATATGATAATGTTACTCCTTAATCTCCCTTTGATCTTGAGATGTTTACACAAGAGAGTTATTTCATGATGAGCATAGCATGGAGGCATCAAAAACATTATCATGCACATTAAAGCATAGTTGAATCAATTCAATAGTATTATAATGAATCATACTCAGACATCATCAAAACATCATTTATCCAACAATCTCTGGTCTTTAGATGTGTCATTAAACATTTTACCTAATTTTATGGACCAAAGATTACCCTAGCAGGATATAGGGTGCTCTTATCGAAAATACGGGAGACTATGGTCAACATGTCATCGAAATCATAGCACAAATATACCTTCATCCACACCTACAGTAGGTAGAGGCTTCCCATCATTCTACCTCCCATGCTCATTTGCATCAACCCTAGTACAGATGAGTGAGCACGGCCAGAGAGATGGAGTACTCTCGCAACAAAAGGGACAACAACCCCACGTTCTCCCATGCCAGCATGTCCCCTAACGTCAGGAAGAGCAGTGTCCCTCCGAGGCACATAGTCAATCCTTGCATTAGTCTTTTAGCACTAGCAGATTGATTGATTCTTGATCTTGTCGACTGTCCACTGAGCGAAACGATCAACTAAGATTCTGCATTGATCTGTCATCCGATGAACCTCATGTTTGTTACGTATGATGCTGGCTAAGATCTCCTCCCATGCTGCAAGGACCGACAAGTCTACCATATCTAAGTCTCCTCACTGAAACAGGAAGTCAATTTCTTTTAGCAGCACTGAAGCTTCAAACTCTGGGAACACAAAGGTGTGAGATCCTGGATGCCATAGCTTCAGGAGCGCACCTAGGGATTCCCAATTCCACCTCATGCTGTTGAATCGCTTCACCAGAATGACTAGGCGTGTCAAGTGCCACTGGTGCATGAGGGTACACATGATGGACGTGATGGCCCCCATCAGATTCGACAACCACACATATCACCACGTATGTCGAGCTCCCGTGAAGGCTAGGATGGCTTGAGAGAAAAAGGAACAAGAAGAGGGAAAGATAAGAATGAATCCCCAAAACTAAAATGAAATAGTTGTTCTGCATCAAAATACACCTTATTCTTCTTCACCAGATTGCTCAAATGCCCTTCTAGGTCAGAGAGCACTCTGGGTCCACGAACGGACAGGTCGAGAGGATGAGAAAGCCATCTTGCCCTTTGAATCCATGAAATGCATTGTCCCCTATCGTTCCCATCCACCCTAATAAGAAACAATAGAGTCTTGACATGGTTTAGACTCTTCTACGAATGCGGAAGCTAGAGTAGCTAGGCGGCCAGATCGTTGGCTGCCTGTGTTCCGTGAACGGCCTGATTAATGGCCACCTATTTTCTAGTGAATAGCCAGCTCTCTGGTCACCTTAATCTTTTGAACGGTCACCTTTTTGGCCATCCATTCTTCATTCCTTGATCCAACACAAATCCTCACAGTAAGGGCGAATTCTTCCAGTCCAGTGCTTTAACTGGAGTTGAGAGTTAATGGAATTTTTCACCCCCATTGTCTTTTACGATGACTGTTTGTTTATAATCCCAAATTTCCTTTTTCAATCAAACCACTAGCATGTATCCCCATGATTGGACCTACATCCTAACTATATCAGTGGGTCCACGATGGACATCGGCGCTGGTGCACGGTTAGATTTCCCTTGTCACTTCATATCCCCCTAATTGGATCGACATCCTAAGTATATCATTGGGTCCTATACGGACATCGGCTATGAAACACAATCAATCATTTTCCCTCTTTTTCCTAACCAAACATTCCTAGTAAAACTGATGTGTGTGGAAGATGACATCAGCTCAAGATCCTGTACCATCGGGATGATCACTTTTGAGACCGTTTCCATGATCAGCATCCCTCACATGCTCTTATTTTGATCAATCTTGCAAGATTCAATCGAACCTATTAGGCGATGTGAAAGGCCAAGGATGGTGTCGACTCTTTTGTTCCAACCATCCATTTCACTCGATTGGCAATTTATGTTCCTTGAATTTTTTGACTATTGGTGAATCTCGCTAATGTGTGTTCATGCAGCTGCAGGTAAAATACCAAGGGGATTAGCATGACATCGCCATCTTCTATTATACTTTACATATTTACACATCTACATTATATATAGATCTCAGAGGCTAATAACTTCCAACGTAAAAACTTTGAGTTCCTCTCTAATAAAAATAATGAGCAGTTTATGTTCTTTAAGTTATTTGATGGTCATTTGATTTCTCACATGAAATGGGATGATGGACTTCCCGAATTCTCGACCAAACTCAGTACAAAACGGGATGATAGACTTCCCAAATTCTTGACCGAATTCGTTACTGAGTCAGGATGACAGACTTCGTGAACTCTTGACCGAAGTCATTCCCGAAGTCAAATAATAATACATCCATGTTGTGCCCCTTAGGCACAAGCATGTGCTATGTTGCTTTGATGATAGCAATGCTATTTGGTTTTGATGATAGCAAGACAGTGAGTGCATTTGAGTGCATTTGATATTGTATTTTGATGATTGCAATGCTATTGTGTTTTGATGATTGCAATAAACAAAGTGCATTTCTGTGCATTCTTATCCTTGAGCATTCTGCATATGAGAGCAACATGAATGATGATGTTTAGCATTGATGGCATTTATTCTTTATATATCTGAATTGCATCTTGTCAGATATCATGTCTCTGCATGTAACTGCAAAGACTGAATAGCAGTAGGTGCTAGTCTCTACATTGGTTCTTCATAAGTTCTGATATGCTATTATTCACCTTCTGATCATAATGCAGTTCTTCATAAGTTCTGACATGGCATTGCATATTTGATTATGTTCAGTCATGTTACTGTTGCTCTTTAGACTGCGGTTTGATACTGCAGCGTCGACCCATCGAACTGCAGCGTCGACGCTGCCAAGGCACTTCAGAGGTAGCAGTAAGAAATATTTGTACTGCTGCGTCCACGCTGCATGGGCAATGCGTTGACGCTTGGTGCCTCTTTAACTTTGCTGCATTTATTCATTGGTCTGGTATGTGGTGCGTCGACCCCTTGTGCTGATGGGTCGACCCCTCAGTTCATTCATCAGATTTATACAAGTCCATACATTGGTCTTCAGGCGTTCCAAGTATGCACATTGATTCAGGTTCTCCAAGTCTATACAATGAAGTCTGAACATTGCATTTGCATTCACAATGTCTTCACACCTGAAATCTATACATTGTGTCGTTCACATCTGCAGTCTAGACATTGGAAAGTCTATACAGACTTCAGCGTCTCATTTAGCGTCTAAGACAAAGTCTATACATTGTCCTAGGCTAAGTGTGTACAGCCACTCCTTGAGCATCAAGTCTATACATTGGCCGCTGTTCTTCAAAGTCTATACATTGGGCTTTCACATGAAGTCTGTACATCAGTCTATATTCTAAGTCTGTACAGCCGTTGGCTTTGAACCTCAGAGTCTGTACATCCGAATTGCCTTTGAATTGGTCAAGTGTGTACACTCTTCACTGTAGCTTTCACATATTCTAGTCTACACATCGTGAAAGTCTATACATTCATCACTTACCTTTCACTCAAGGCAAAGTCTATACACTGGGGTCTTTCCCTACGTTTCTTAGGCGAAGTCTGAACATTCGGTTCTGAAGCCTGAAGTCTATACACTCCAGCCTATTCCTACGTTCAAGGCTTCAGCTACACATTAAGTCTATACATTGGCTTCGCTTCATCAAGTCGGTACATTGACTCGCCAACTTATTTGAAGTCTGTACATTGCTTCAGGAGCTTCAAGTCTACACATCGCTTCGCTCCATCAAGTCTGTACATCCACAGTGTTACTTGAAGTCTGGACATTGGTCTTCAAACTCAAAGTCTGCACATTGTCCTCGAATTCAAAGTCTATTCAATGGTCTTCATACTTGAAGTCCATACATTAGATATGCAGAGTTGAAGTCCATACTGTGCCTCAGGCTGAGCAAGTTCACACACTGGTCGGTGGCAAGCCTGTACACTGGCCTTAGATTTTCAAGTCTATACATTGGCTTCAAGACTTTCAAGTCTATACACTGACGGCTGGATTGAGAACTCTATACATCGTCTGTCTGCACTAGAGTCTCATGGAGTCTATACATTGCACTCGTCTTCTAAAGTCTATACACTGAAGTCTTCACATTCGTTTGCATTACATGAAGTCCATACAGTGGATAAAGTCTGTACATTGTCCATGCTTCATGCAGCGTCAACTCCATGCTTCATGCAGCGTCAACTCAGTGTTTTATGCAGCGTCAACTCAGTGCGTCATGCAGCGTCAACTCCTCAAGTATATACACTGGTTTTTCCTTCGCATGAAGCCTTTACGTGCATTAAGTCTATACACTGCTTTCCTTCTTTGAAGCCTTTACGTTGATTAACTCTATACACTGCATTCGTGTTTGCAAAGCCTGTACAGCGTTTACACTTAAACTGAACACACTTTTGTCTGTTTGACAGTGAATGAAGAAGCTAATGAGGGGCACGTGATCCGAGGTGCCTGGCTCGTGATCCAAGGATGGACGAGATACCAGGATGCTGACACGTGGCCAAATGTTTGGGCGGGAGCTGTGGAAGCCACACGCGCCCTAGCTGCTGCTGGTGCTGCTATATATATGAGTCTTCATCCTCTGTAGAAGACTGATCGACATAGAAGAGAGAAGCCGTGAAGAAAAAGCAGAGTGGAGAGAAGCTGTCGATCCAGCACAAGAGAGGAAAGAAAAGAGAGAGAAGAGAAGAGCAGAGAGTGAGAGATTAGCGAAAGAAGAAGAGAAAGAAGAGCAAGAGAGAGATTGAGAGCTCGAGGTGAGAAAGAGAGAGAGTTTGAGGTTGTCTGGCTTTTGGATCAAATCCAAGCTAGAGCTGCTCCTTCGAGAGCTATATTTGTGCTTCATTGTTTCAGCTTTCTGTTGCTATCATTTCCTGTCTTTTGTTTTATCTTTTACATCGTTGTTCAAGCTGTTAGTCAGCGGATTGCAGAGGTGCTGCCTCTGGACGGCTAAGCTGTATTGCCCAGCGGTTTGCAGTGGAGGATTCCACTGGACAGCAAGCTGTGTTGCTCAGCGGGGCGAGGAGGATTCCTCGGACGGCAAGCTGTGATGCCCAGCTGTTCAAGCTGTGAGTCAGCGGAATCCACACTCGGTTTGAGTGTGGGGTGGATGTAGGTCTGCTGGACCGAACCACCTAAAAACCCATTGTGTAGTGGTTTGAATTCTTGTGTGGTTGACGCTAGATGAATGCTTAGGGGCGCTTTGGTTTGATGTTCTATAAGTGTTCATATATTTGCTGCACACACTATATGTTTGACTATGGTTTGATCTCTTTTATCTGATCTCGCTAGATGAATGTTAGGAGCGCCTGAATTGGGTTTTCTATCTGAATGGTTTAAGGCACAAGCTCCTTTGATTTGATTCAGTCTAATGTTTAGACTTGCTTAGGTTCGCTCTATGTATCTGGAATAGTTTTTAATTCCGCATCTCTTATTGCTTTAGATTTTAATTGGGCAAAATTTTTATAGGCTATATTCATTCACCCCCCCCTCTGAATACTTGCACCGAACCCAACACTTGGTATCAGAGCGGGTGTCTGATCTATCAGATCTAACAATCTGGAGAGGATCCTGCTAGTGTATGGTGCATTTCAGAGTGGGTCTTTTGAAATCGTGTGTTGCTTCATTGACTTGTGCTTTGCTTTGCTCATCTGTTTTTGGTGTTATTTGAGTTGATTCATTGTGCTTAATTAGTGTTCTTCCTAGAACTCTTATTCTGTCTAAAGCATGAAACTCACTGCTGGTCCTCCGAAGTTTGAAGGTTCGGGTTTCTACAATTGGTTTAATCAGTTCAGAGAATATGTGATGCAAACTAATCCAGATCTGTGGATAGTCATTGCACACAGTTCCTATGAGGTTCCAAAGGATGAATCCTTATGGAAAACTTCAGACAGATAAAAATTATCTGATAATCAGAAGGCCCTGGAGCTAACTCAAAGGGCTATAAACACTGACAAGTTTCCATGTGTAGTTAATTGCTGCAGTGCTCCGAAGTGGTCGAAATGATAGCAAGCAGCAGAACCCATGATAAAGTGGATTGTCTCATGGCAACAGAAGAAGACGAAGATTATGAGGAGGACACTTCATCACAGGTAAACTCTGATACTAATAATTTTTCTCTGGAAAATATGATTGAATTGAATGAGCATTTATTAAATAAATTTGATAGACTGAAATCTGAAAAGAGAAAAATAAGAAAAGAAATGTTGCATGAGGTTAGAAGTCTGAAAGCTGAAAATGTCCACTTGAAAGATCAAAATAAAAAGTTGATGGTTCTGAATACTGTTTTCTCTGAAAGATGGATGACACTGAAAAAGAAAATCTATTTTGAAAGAGTATATCAATTGCAGTGACGAGAAATTACTAGCTTTGTAATACACATTGCTGATTTGGAAAAAGAACTTTGTCTGTTAAAAGAAAAACTGGCTAGTTATGAGAAGGAGAAAGTTGATTCAGAAAATCTTATAATCTCCCTGGAAAATAAAATTACTGAGCTGAATAGTACTTCATCTAAGTTGGCCAAGGATAAAGGCAAGATGAAAATGTTTCTGGAAGATGAAGTGAGTAGTCAAAGTGAAAGGGTGGAAAGTAGCTTTGGAGTTAAGAATGGTATTAGAAACCTGCTATACACCACATTTGTGCCGAGTTCTAAAGTAGCTGGTCCCTCAAATAAATCATTGAAAGAAGCTGCTGCTCATGAAATTCAAAAATGAAATAAAAATCAGAAAACCCCAAAAACTCAAAGGAACTATCTGCATGCTAAAAACTCATCTGATAAGTGCCATGTTTTAAAGAAATTTAATAGTTCTTGTTCTTGTCATTATTATGGTAAGCATGGACACTTTATGAGTTAGTGTTTTGTGATGAAACAAGATGATAGAAAGCATGCTAGAAAAGTTCTGTCTGATCAGAAAAAGGGTAATCTGAATGTTAAAGAATTTCATGCTAGAAATCATGATTCTAGGAGAAAGAATCTGAATTGTTTTTGTTGTGGGAAGTTTGGCCACATTGCTGCTCAATGTTGGCAGAATCTGAGAAAGAGATTCAATTCTGAATTTGTTAATTTCCATGTTAACAAAAATGCTTTTGATAGAAATAACCTTGGCTCCAGAGGTAAGCATCCAAGGTACTTCGAATGTGGGAGGCATGGCCACACAGTCAAGGACTGTTGGCATGCTCAGGAAAGTAGACTTAATTTTATATCTGTAAAATTTCCTGTTCCCAATGATGCTAGTAAGAAACAAAATGTCCATGTAAACAACAGAATAATTCATGCTAAGTTTCATAGGTCTCATGCTGCTGTTGATATGCATCATAGGACCAGACAATCTGTTGCTTCATGCTTTAACTGTGGAAAGCCAGGTCACAGGGCTGCAACCTGTTTGGTGGCAGGATACCAAAGCCAGACTAGTTTTGGTAAACAGAATTTCAATTCTGTTAACAAAAATTTCCATGCATATGCATTTAGAACTCCTGCTCATAGGAATGTGCACAAAATAAATTTCAGAACTGCTGCATCATGCCACTACTGTGGTCAGATAGGTCATTCAATGAATGATTGTCATGTGATGAGAATTGATGACCTTCATGCACAGAAGTTGGCTACCATACCTGCAAGGAATGTCACTGTTAATTCAGGACCCAAGAATTCTTGGGTTCCTGCAAGATCACATTGATTGACATGTTGCAGGTGTGCCTTGGTAAGAAAAAAATAAAAAGGGGTTAACCAAGGCACTCAACAAGAAAACCTCAGGATACTACAATTCAAGTCAGTTCTGAACTTTGCTTTAAATTCCATTATCTGAAATTGTGAGCATGAAAATTGTGAGTTTCATATTGATTTGCTTGATTGATTGTTGATGATCTCTTCATGTCTAGCTGATCAGTCTGCATTCCAGACTCAGCTACTGAATTTTACTTTGCATATATCGGATGCTCTTCTCTCACTGATTATTGCACTGAATAAATGGGCTGTTAGATGCTCTGCACAATCATTTTTATAGTCGATGCTTTATATGAACCTTGTGTCAATGAACTGCATGCTTGTTGTTGAATGCATAACTTGCTGATTGTGAATAGTTCTTTAGTGTATAGAGTCAATGCATGTGTCTTGTGTCAATGCATTGCATGCTTGATTACATACTTGGACTGAGCTTGAATGGGTCAGTTAGTGCATACAGTCAATGCATGTGTCTAGTGTCTGCATACATCATATGCATGACTGTCAATGAAATTGATCAATGCATATAGGACTGATTTGCATGACTGTCATTTGCCTATTGTCGTAGACTGCATGTTTTTCAATGCATAATAGGGCTGCTTTGCTCTACATTATCATTTGCTTAACCCTGGTATATAAAATGGTATGTTACTAAAGGGCAAGGAAATCTGCCCGGAGGTTTCTACCATGTGTGAGATGGTCTTTGAGACCAGGTTCTCTGCCAAGTCCCATGGGTCTTGTCTTCATGTAGAACAGTGCACTGCATCATATGTTGAAAAATCTGAAAAAGGATAAAAATGCTCATGACTTGGATGCATAAACCTGAATTGATTGCATACTTGTCTAATGTATCCTTGGTGCATAGTCTGCATGTAGGACAGTATGTTGCATAGCATATCTCTTGCATCATGATGTCAGGGGGAGCTGAGAGTTCTATTCAATTTATTGAATCCTATTCACTTCTCAGTGTTCTCATTCAAATGATTCATATGCTTTGACATCAGTTGCTCATTGAACCATATTGCCAATTGCTATCTTTTCCCCATCATTTTCACTAAACAACAGCTTTGCATCTGGTTTAGTACATTGAATGGTGATTATTGCAATTGTTCACTTATAAGAATCACACTTACAAATTGAAAGGAACTAAAGGTTTAACCTTTATAAATTGGAGAGTTAAGTGTCTGCACTTCAGAATTTGAGATAAAAGAAAACTTTTATAGCTCTTAATCTTTGTCTCATTGCTAAAATAGAAAAAGTTATTGTAATGCCTAAATGTGTTGAACCGGATATGTCTAGAACAGGCTAATAAGAGTGTGTACTGATTTTTTAAACAATCACTCTAAAAGAATTAAGGGCAGCAGTAAATAAGATCATTAATGTTAAGAACTGAACACAGTGACAGAGCAATGGCTGATTGCACTGAGAAACTGTGAACTCCTCCAAAGAAGCAGGAGAATTCACATGTCATGAGGTGATTCAGAATATCTCTATTCGTTGGGTCAAATCTATAGGGGGAGTCCTCACCAAGTAACTGAGGGTACTGGCCTCTAATCAAGGTGTACCCTTAATGTCAAAAGTAAAGACTATTCCTTGTGGGTCTTGATCTAAAGTAGATCTTGTAGTTTATGCCTAGTAACTGGGGGTACCTGTCTCTAATCAAGGTGTATACCTAATGTCAACAGCATAAATACCACTGATCTATTTACTTAGTTCAGGTTCTGAAAATTCAAAAGTGAAAATCAAACTACTGTAACCCTTCGAAAAATCAAAAGTCAATGAGTGAAAATTATTTTTATTAATACATATTCAAGTTGCCATTCTTGATCTTCCATGTTTAATCACAAAAGGGTATTATTTCTGACTTATCTATTAATACCATGTGCCCTAGATTCATTGCTATAAATGGAATCTATAAACTCTTTTTCAGGGGTCAGATATTTTACTCTAGATTTATCACTGTTAAAACCTGAATTTTTGTCAAAATTGTATGTTGCTGATTCTTATACTTTAACAGTTATTTATAATCATGCTTCCTTTCTGAACCTATGATTCAGCTGTTGTTAAGTGACCCTCCTACCTTCTCTACCTTGTTTATCTGTTCATATTCCTTCTCAAAGGGGGAGCATTTATTTTGGGAAAGAAATAATTCAGGAGGAGTCATACCTTCAGGGGGAGTTTATTGCTCTAGAAGTCACTTGCATGCATACTGCCATGTTGCACTCATGTTCTTATTGTTCTTCCCTTTTCGATTATGTCAAAGGGGGAGAAAATTTTGTGTGTGACTCACTGTCACTGTTTATTGCCATCATCAAAAAGGGGGAGAATGTTGTGCCCCTTAGGCACAAGCATGTGCTATGTTGCTTTGATGATAGTAATGCTATTTGGTTTTGATGATAGCAAGACAGTGAGTGCATTTGATATTATATGATGATTGCAATGCTATTGTGTTTTGATGATTACAATAAACAAAGTGCATTTCTGTGCATTCTTATCCTTGAGCATTCTGCATATGATAGCAACATGAATGATAATGTTTAGCATTGATGGCATTTGTTCTTTATATATCTGAATTGCATCTTGTCAGATATCATGTCTCTGCATGTAACTGCATGGACTGAATAGCAGTAAGTGCTAGTCTCTACATTGGTTCTTCATAAGTTCTGATATGCTATTATTCACCTTCTGATCATAATGCAGTTCTTCATAAGTTCTGACATGGCATTGCATATTTGATTATGTTCAGTCATGTTACTGTTGCTCTTTAGACTGCAGTTTGATACTGCAGCGTCGACCCATCGAACTGCAGCGTCGACGCGGCCAAGGCACTTCAGAGGTAGCAGTAAGAAATATTTGTACTGCTGCGTCCACGCTGCTTGGGCAATGCGTTGACGCTTGGTGCCTCTTTAACTTTGCTGCATTTATTCATTGGTCTGGTATGTGGTGCGTCGACCCCTTGTGCTGATGGGTTGACCCCTCAGTTCATTCATCAGATTTATACAAGTCCATACATTGGTCTTCAGGCGTTCCAAGTATGCACATTGATTCAGGTTCTCCAATTCTATACAATGAAGTCTGAACATTGCATTTGCATTCACAATGTCTTCACACCTGAAATCTATACATTGTGTCGTTCACATCTGCAGTCTAGACATTGGAAAGTCTATACAGACTTCAGCGACTCATTTAGCGTCTAAGGCAAAGTCTATACATTGTCCTAGGCTAAGTGTGTACAACCACTCCTTGAGCATCAAGTCTATACATTGGCTGCTGTTCTTCAAAGTCTGTACATTGGGCTTTCACATGAAGTCTGTACATCAGTATATATTCTAAGTCTGTACAGCCGTTGGCTTTGAACCTCAGAGTCTGTACATCCGAATTGCCTTTGAATTGGTCAAGTGTGTACACTCATTCACTGTAGCTTTCACATATTCTAGTCTACACATCGTGAAAGTCTATACATTCATCACTTACCTTTCACTCAAGGCAAAGTCTATACACTGGGGTCTTTCCCTACGTTTCTTAGGCGAAGTCTGAACATTCGGTTCTGAAGCCTGAAGTCTATACACTCCAGCCTATTCCTACGTTCAAGGCTTCAGCTACACATTAAGTCTGTACATTGGCTTCGCTTCATCAAGTCTGTACATTGACTCGCCAACTTCTTTGAAGTCTGTACATTGCTTCAGGAGCTTCAAGTCTACACATCGCTTCGCTCCATCAAGTCTATACATCCACAGTGTTACTTGAAGTTTGGACATTGGTCTTCAAACTCAAAGTCTGCACATTGTCTTCGAATTCAAAGTCTATTCAATGGTCTTCATACTTGAAGTCCATACATTCGATATGCAGAGTTGAAGTCCATACTGTGCCTCAGGCTGAGCAAGTTCACACACTGGTCGGTGGCAAGCCTGAACACTGGCCTTAGCTTTTCAAGTCTATACATTGGCTTCAAGACTTTCAAGTCTATACACTACCGGCTGAACTGAGAACTCTATACATCATCTGTCTGCACTAGAGTCTCATGGAGTCTATACATTGCACTCGTCTTCTAAAGTCTATACACTGAAGTCTTCACATTCGTTTGCATTACATGAAGTCCATACAGTGGATAAAGTCTGTACACTGTCCATGCTTCATGCAGCGTCAACTCCATGCTTCATGCAGCGTCAACTCAATGTTTCATGCAGCGTCAACTCAGTGCATCATGCAGCGTCAACTCCTCAAGTATATACACTGGTTTTTCCTTCGATGAAGCCTTTACGTGCATTAAGTCTATACACTGCTTTCCTTCTTTGAAGCCTTTACGTTGATTAACTCTATACACTGCATTCGTGTTTGCAAAGCCTGTACAGCATTTACACTTAACTGAACACACTCTTGTCTGTTTGACAGTGAATGAAGAAGCTAATGAGGGGCACGTGATCCGAGGTGCCTGGCTCGTGATCCAAGGATGGACGAGATACCAGGATGCTGACACGTGGCCAAATGTTTGGGTGGGAGCTGTGGAAGCCACACGCGCCCTAGCTGCTGCTGGTGCTGCTATATATATGAGTCTTCATCCTCTATAGAAGACTGATCGACATAGAAGAGAGAAGCTGTGAAGAAAACGCAGAGTGGAGAGAAGCTGTCGATCCAGCACAAGAGAGGAAAGAAAAGAGAGAGAAGAGAAGAGCAGAGCGTGAGAGATTAGCGAAAGAAGAAGAGAAAGAAGAGCAAGAGAGAGATTGAGAGCTCGAGGTGAGAAAGAGAGAGAGTTTGAGGTTGTCTGGCTTTTGGATCAAATCCAAGCTAGAGCTGCTCCTTCGAGAGCTATATTTGTGCTTCATTGTTTCAGCTTTCTGTTGCTGTCATTTCCTGTCTTTTGTTTTATATTTTACATCGTTGTTCAAGCTGTTAGTCAGCGGATTGCAGAGGTGCTGTCTCTGACGGCTAAGCTGTATTGCCCAGCGGTTTGCAGTGGAGGATTCCACTGGACAGCAAGCTGTGTTGCTCAGCGGGGCGAGGAGGATTCCTCGGACGGCAAGCTGTGTTGCCCAGTGGATGTATGGCAAGCTGTGATGCCCAGCTGTTCAAGCTCTGAATCAGCGGAATCCACACTCGGTTTGAGTGTGGGGTGGATGTAGGTATGCTGGACCGAACCACCTAAAAACCCATTGTGTAGTGGTTTGAATTCTTGTGTGGTTGGCGCTAGATGAATGCTTAGGGGTGCTTTGGTTTGATGTTCTATAAGTGTTCATATATTTGCTGCACACACTATATGTTTGACTGTGGTTTGATCTCTTTTATCTGATCTCGCTAGATGAATGTTAGGAGCGCCTCAATTGGGTTTTCTGTCTGAATGGTTTAAGGCACAAGCTCCTTTGATTTGATTCAGTCTAATGTTTAGACTTGCTTAGGTTCGCTCTATGTATCTACAATAGTTTTTAATTCCGCATCTCTGATTGCTTTAGATTTTAATTGGGCGAAATTTTTATAGGCTATATTCATTCACCCCCCCTCTGAATACTTGCACCGAACCCAACACTCCAGATTTGCATTAGGTAAGTTTTTTCCTTTTAAACCCAGCATGCATTATATAGGTCCTTTTATTGCATAAAAAAAAGAGAAAAAAATGCATCTAGCAAGGCATGGCATGCATAATTGCAACAGAAAAGAAAGAGAAAGGTGGAAAGAAGGGCCTGCCACAGGTCTACCTTGGATTTATCCCCCTATCAATCATCCATGTTCTTCAAGTCTGCCGAACTTGTATGTTGTCTACCCTATTCCACTCCAATTTTGGTAGTTGAGAGTGTGTTTTGCATGTGTTCGCCGTGAACATGTGAGTCAGTGGTTATTTTCTTATCCTTATTTTGGGTGTCTTGTATCTCCTTGGGCTGGATTACGATGCACCCCGAGTGTGCCCAAGTCCCACTACTACGATTCTTGGGGGTCCTACAGACTGGTGATACAAGCCCTTGCAAATCCTTTCCTTCCTACCTCCTTTGACCATTTACCCATTATGTTTATCTGTTCCCATGCGAGGTTCGCCCTTGGCTCGAAAATTCCCTCGAACGAGATACCCAAATTAGGCTCGTGTTTTTTTCCAAAACACCTATTTATCAGTCAGCTAGGCTACCTTGCAAAACGGGTGTTCCAGAGGGGCATTTGTAGACATCTAATTTTGGACATCCTACAGACCTTGATTTAGTCATCATATGAGTGACACAATTTTCAAGATACATCGATTCCTTGAGCTTTTAAGTCTAGCCTGATAACTTTATTAGGCAGAAAAACCTTTGAAAATGGGCTAAGTACACGGGCTGGGTGGCCAAATCGATGGCTACGCATTAGACACAGGGAAGCCAGATCGATGGCCGCCTAGCTTTGAAGAAGACCAATGATCTGGTTGCCTGCCTCATGTAAACGGCCAACGATCAGGCCACCTTCTGGTAACTATCCGTCAAACTCATGTTCCATGTTCTCCTCCACATCGGGAGCATTTCCCACTATGCCACCCACTCCGGGGGACGTTGTGCATGCAAGCATGCACATCCCTACCCAAAGATTGGTCCATGGGGTGTTCATGTGGATCCTAGCATGCTTTTGAACTTCAAATCAAGAGGGAAATCACCTATTCCCTAGGAAAAACCTTCTAGAGCCCTAAGGGCAAGGGAGAGGGGATGAGACTGAGGAGAGTAGGAATTCAGAGAGGGGAGAGAGTTTCCTTCATGGTGAGAAGGGAGAGAAAGTCTAGGAGAGTGAAGAGTGTACCCCACACCTTCCTATTTTTTCTCCATGGTGAGATGAAGGTCCATACGTGAAGAGGAGCTCCATACGGACGGTCTTCATTGTGTGCTGCTAGAATCATCTTCTCCGACAGAGGACGGCCACATTCCTAGCTGCTTAGTTCTTCTGAACAGCCATGACATTGAATGCCCAGATTCTTTAAAAGGCAATGAACCTGGCTAGCTTTCAGGTCTGACAGGCAGTCTACCTTCATTTCCTCTTTCATTTCATTCTGTTGTGTGTCTATTTCACTTCTCTACATTAGTTATTACTTGCATCACATATTAGAACCCCACCCTAAGTTCATAAAACACAAAGGTTTTAACTAAAAACAAAAGGGGAGGTGGTAGTCAAAAATCTTGGCTATACCCTTTTCCCAATACCCACTCCAGGTAATCACTATCGCTGATTCTCATTTTCTTTCCATATCTTGAGCAGTCACTATGCTTAACTAGATCTTATGGTTGTTTCTTTCTTTTTATCATGATTGTATCACAGGTTTTCGATGTAAAGGACCACGTTCTTGGCCGACCGAGAATGGAGAAAGTGGAACACCATGATCTCCCCCCTAAAGGCTACTACGCAATCATCTCTCTTGTAGGAATCAGGTAAATTCACTAGCGATCACTTCTATACATTGCACTATAGTGTTTGGATTCAGCTCAGCAGAGTACTACATTTTTGGGTTAGACCTTGCATTCACTCTCCACCAATCAGTGCCCCATCACACTTGGGCCAATTCTAGCTCCTATACTTACCGCAAGATCATGGTTTCTAGCATTTGGTTTGCGTGTGGTCAAGTTTCCTTCGATATGTGCGGGCATGGTACAACGGTTTACTCATGGTTTCCTTGGCACTTAGGGGGTCATACTGCCTGTGCGAGGCTCGGGCGACAGTGTTGTTTACTTTTCACCATTTACTTGTTCACAGTTATTATTATTATTATTATTAGTTGTTTAGTGTAGTGGGGATCTGCGAGACCCCTACTGAGTCAATGAGATGATGCTCACCCATTCTTCTTTCAGATGTGGTGCACCTCTAGGTGGTTTAGAGGTCCAACCGGCGTTAGTGGAGTTTCTTAGTTGCCAGCTTGCTAAAGCTAAGGTATGCCTTGTGGCTGTGTACTTTTATTTTCTGTTGGACCGTACTTTTTAGACTTGTACTTTATACTGTAAATTATAAACTATAAATTTTAATAAATGTAAATTTTAATTCTCACACTTTAATTTTTGCATTTATTTTAGATTCTTGTGCACTTCCACAATGTTAATCTAACCCTTCAGGGCTTTGTCATTGTAGGTGGCGGGCCAAGATTCAGGTCGCACTGGTTACTTTTTTAATACTCGGATCATGGGTCACTATAGTTGGTATCAAAGCAAGGTTGTGGATGTGCATAGGAACCTGAAATGACTATCGAGTCCAAAAGCCCAGAGTGTCATGTACAATCGACAGCTAGAATAGGGTACCATGTTTTTATTTACCGTGTTGATTTCTTTGCATGCTAGGGAGAGTGAAGATGGCGCTGAGTATACAGACCTGGCCCTTGTCAGAGTTGTCGACTAGGGCTCAGGAGGGATAGAGTCGAGCGTCACCTCCCCCTATGGTAGTTGCCCTGGTGTGCCGGGTCGGGCTGAGTTCTTTACAGGCACATATCAGTTCCATGTTCAGTAGTGGGTTCGAGAGGCTAGCGAGGGTTCTTCGGCTCGAGGGGATCATGCGCGAGTTTTGAGGAGCTTTTACAGCTTCATCCACCTTAGTTCGAGGGCCAACCAGATCATGATTGTTGCCCAGTAAATGGCCGACTAGAGGGTGAATGGCTCTTTTAAAGTAATTTAAAATTAAAACACATGTTCACGTTTTATGTGAGTTGTAATAAGAATGCTTCAGAAAATTATTGTTAGTGGAACTTAAAAGTGCTGCAGCAATATTATGATTAGAGACCAAACTTTGATCATTATAGACGGTGTTTTAGAATAATGCGTGACAGAGTTAAAGTGTTAGAATGGATGCAGAATTAAACCGAAGGTGCATTAAACAGGAAGACAATCACACAATGACAATCGCACAAGTGAACACCAAGATTTATATTGGTTCGGTACTGACCTCCAATCTGTCCTACATCCAGTCCCCAGCAACCACCTGGATTTTCACTATTTTTTCCTGAAAATAGTACAGTTGTTATTTTTGATAAGGTATTCAGCTCACCACAGGCACTCCCTCACTAGAGTCCCAACTGACTTCCAGGTTCAGCCAAGCCTAGTGATAAACGCTTAATTGCTTATTCTTGTTCTTATTCATATCACACGCGTCGTTCTTGGACTTTAATGAAATTAATCATGCATTTCTTATGTGATAATCTCAGTCTCACATAAAAAGAGGACTTTTCTATAATTGATGGGACTTGAGACATTTTGTCTTAAATAAGAGAATTGCATAATTAAAATCATAAGAATTATTTTCAAAATTGGTTTCTACAAAATTCATTTCTTGAATGAACAAGATGAGATGACAAATGATCAAGTGTTTTCATTGATCAAACTCATTTGAGGGGCCTTTCTATAATTTTTTTTCATAATCCTTCAACTTTGTGAACAGTGCAGGCTGGGCTCATCTGTGGGCCAATTCTGCATGGCAACACGCTCCCTCTCTCATGGCATGATCGCAGCAAGAAAAGGCACACATGCATGAAGAGCAGTAGTCTGCAAGATTGCCTGGGAACACTGCACAAGATTACCTGGGAACACTGCAAGATTACATGGGGAGCCAGCACGATCTGAGTAGCACACTACAAGATTGCATTCGTTGGTTTCAATGGCAGGCGCTGGCATGCATGGCTTCATTGGCTTCGTTGGCCTCAATGGCTTCAATGGCAAACCAGGCAAATAATAGCATGGCAGCAAGGTTAGATCCTCTGGCGACAACCGTGGCAGATGGCAGTGGCGTGCACCGCATGCAGAGCAGCAGGCAACGAGAGAGGATGGCAACGGACATCCCTTGGCTCCTATAAAACCGTTGTCCCCCTCTCCCCTTGGGTAATGTTTTTCGGCACTTCTTCTCACCCCGAACCCACCTTCTCATCTCCCTCTCTCCTTCAAGCTCTCTCCCACTTCCTCTCACTCTCTGCCTCCCTCTCTCTCTCAATTCCACACACTTACGGTGCCCCTATTTGGAACAAGGGCACCGCAACTCACACTCCACCGTGCCGGACGTAGCACTCGCCCCCCTCTCTCTCCGCTTCTCACTCCCTCTCCGACCCCTCTCTCTTTACCTCTCTAACCCACTCTCACACACACACTCCCACGGTGTGGTAGCCTCCCTGCCAACGTCTCCCTTCCTTTCTCTCTTCACGCACACACTACACCCTCTCCCGCCAACTCTCCTTCCTCTGCACTCCCCCTCTCCCTGCTCTCTAACCCTCACACACATACCTACACTATCTCTCTATTTCCTCTCCCTCTATCCCTACTTGCACCGCGACCACTCACCCTCTCCCACCGTTCACACACACGCAGGCCCCCCTCCTTTCACTATTCTCTCTCTTCCCTCTCTCCTTCGTAGCAGTGTCGATCGCCACACTCCCTGCCAACGTCTCTCTCTCTCTCTTCTCAACTCACACACACACGCACTCCGTCGACCCCTCTCCGCTCACCACCTCCACGGGCACACCACCGTCCGCACCTGCTTCTCTCCTTCCTTACATGCACTCACACTACACAAAGCACACACACCCCACGTACCCCCCTCTCTTCTACACCTCTCCCGTAGCACTGGACCCTCCCCTCTGCACTGCCTCTCTCCTTCTCCCCTTCCTTCTCTTCACTACATGCACACACGCACCCCTCGCCGCTGCCTTCTCTCTGCTACACACATCACACACACTACATGCACACCGCTGGCACATAGGCCTTCCTCTCACCGCCCTCCCTCTCTCTTTAACACATCACCGTCTCTCCTCCTCTCTCTTCTCACAACGCATACACGTCTGTAGTTTTCATTTTTTTATTTTAAAAACTCCACCTTCCTCTCTCTCTCTCCAACCCTCTCTTTATCTTTATCTAAATTTCTCTCTCTAAACCCTCTCTCTCTCTCTCTCGACGTCTACTCTAAGTCGGGCAACTCTCCAAGGTCCAAGAGCGTGGATGACGGTGGTTCTTGATGGCTATTTCTTCACCCTATCTTTTATGTTTAGTTTAGTTAGAATTTGTTTGAGGATGTAATTTTCTATTTTCTTGTCATCTTGTAAACGTTTAATTTTTGGAGCAAAAAATTAGTTTAGTGTTATTCTCATTGTCTCCTGTATTTTCTTCTTTCCTCTCTCTATATTTCTCTATCTAAACTCTCTAAATTTCTTTAGATGGATTTACTTTTATGCAATTTTAAATTCTAACAAACAAAGGAAAAAAATCATTTCACAATTTTCTCTTCGAAATATAAAGTTTTCAATCTTAAAATCTAAACCTCTCCGTGGATTCGACATGTATTCATCACAATACTTAAGACTTTAATTTTATGTGAGTACGGAATTTTTGAAATTGAGTGCGCGGGTTTTTAATGACGAGCTTCGCGTTCGATCACCTAGTCATTTTTGATCAAGTGTTCGGCCACACCACAGGCACTCCCTCACTTGAGTCCCAATTGACTTCGAGGTTTAGCCAAACCTAGAGGATATAAACCTTATGCCGGTACTCTTGTCCTCAAGCAAGGATCTCTCTTCTCAAAGATATATCACCTCTCTCTAAGAGAGGTTACACATATAATGCCTTTTAATAGGCAGATTGTGTACGCTAAATGCACAATGTTCAAGATGAAATATTAGAGTGAAATGCAACAATCTTGAACTAAATGAAAAGGTTTCAAAGAAAGCTTAGTGAATTGTAGAAGTCTTGAGAGAGATCAAAAGAGAATGCAGTAGATGAATGGCGCGACTGATCCTTTTTTCTTTTGAGCACGTTATAGATGTAGTTGAGGAAGAAATTAGCTTACTTTTCATGCAACGCTTGCTATGTATGCTTTGTGCTGGAGATTGGGCTTTCTCCCTGGATTCACTCGTGGAATGTGTGCTTGATCGCTCAGTCATTCTGCACAGGCTCACCCACTCCATTCTCTCTATTTCTATTTAATAGCTTCACACACACACACACACACACACACACACACACACACACACACACACACACACACACACACATATATATATATATAGCTATTCTTGAGCTGATTCTGTTAAACTCTTCCTAGAGAACGTTAGACTCAACTTGCTATCCATTAGACTCATCTAGGAGATCTTTAGAGAGAAAGTGAGAGCTTCATTTTCTTCCTGATCTTGTTTCTTTTACAGAGCTTTGTGTAACTACAGTGAAGAGATCTGTGGTCTTTCTAAGTGACGAGACAGACATAAGATCTCTTTTTTTTATTTGAAATATTTTTTTGAGGAGAAGATCTTCCTTTTTAGTGAATCCTCAGTAGTAGTATCCTTTTCGTAGGTTCTCCTTTTTCCTTGGACTGTTAGATAGCAAAAGGGGACTTGTTTATTCTATACGATGATAAAAGTCAAGTGATGTTGTATTAAAATACTCCCTCTATTCTGCTACTACTGAAACGTGTCCCTCAGTGTTTCTACTTTTATCAATCAGCCTGAAACATAATAAAAAGCTTAACCTTTCCAGGCTATTAGTCAAGTGGTAGAAAATAGAGTATCGTATTTCAAGTTCTACAGAGGCATTTAATTCATTTGAATTTTGAATTTCACCAAGATAGTCGTTTAAGCTTTGTGTCCTTATATAACATAGTCAGTCATATGGAATTTTTCATTTATCACATCGACTAAGTTGATACTACATCTTTTTAATATTCAACATTTTAAGCTTTACAGATAGCATTTAGTTTTAGCTGATGAACCTTGTGTGAGATTGTTCTGTCTGAGCAGAGCTTTATAAAATCGACAATTGAATCATTATCTTAGTTGTTTTAGATGGGAATTTCATTTATAGAAATGACTAATTTTTCATAACAGATTAAATGGTAGCTATTTAAAGAATTAGACATATAGCTGATTAAATTGATTTTCTTAAATACTTTATACTACAACCATCAGAAATAGTATAAGAGATGCAAGCAGTAAGATAACTGATAAACAATGCACCTATGAAGAATTATATTGACTAATTTGATTTTTAAGATAGTCGCTATCATAAGAAATAGCAATTATCAAACATATAGCTAAATATACACTACAGCTATGTTAATTTAGATAGGCATTATAAATAAGATAGGCGAAGTCTATTTGTTAAGATAGGCAATGTTTTAATTATAATAGTTGAAGTTCTAGCGCCTACGTAGAATTCATTGTAATAGTCAAAGTAAGAAGGATAGGTGACATGCAAGCGACTATTTGAGCCGCGCCTAAGTTATTGAGACTTAAGAAGATAGGCGATGGTGACAACACCTATGTGGATGGGATAGGTGGAGTGGTTATGATAGGCAAAGTGTCTCAGTGCCTAAGTGAATTTTAGGTGCGCCTATCTTAATTCTTGTGCCTATGTGAACTTTTAAGTGCGCTTGTGGACACTTAAAAGTTGGCACTGAAAGCCAAGTAAAGACAACTGAAGAGAAGAAGAAAGAAAAGCCTTGAACAATAGGTTGCGTCGATGTAGCTCACTATCTGCGTCGACGCCCCTGAATAATGGGACAGAAAGAGCCATTCTGGCTCACTGCCCACGTCAACGCACAAGGCCACTGGCGTCGATGCAGGCTGGAAAATATAGTTGCTGGGGGTGCTAGACAAAGGGATGTGCCGACGCACAACCCACCTCCGTCGACGCATCTGAAGAGCAAAAGGCGCCAGACGTAACAAACTTAGTCGACGCAGCTCACTGGCTGCGTCAACACACTCTCAGGATGCATTAAAGGCCGTACCGGTGTGAACTCGATCACGACACGTGGTCTCCCTTCGGTACGCCGGCGCTAGCCTCTAGAAGGTGTGTGGAGGCCGTACGGGATACGTGTCCAGGAGATCTCCAATGATTGGAAATTGTTCCTGGCCCCCTTTCCTTGAGAAAGAAGAAAATCCCTGTGATGCTGCTATAAAATAAGGGCTCTGGCCTGAGGAGACCTTCCTCTAATTGGTTGCTGTTCGAAGGCTTCCTAAGGAGCTCTCCAAAGGGTTCTGCTACCACTCCTAAGCGAGGGAAAAGAAGAGAGGAAGAGAGGGAGAGAATAGGTGCTGTTTTGGGGAGGGAATGGAGTTAATGCTCCGCCCTCCCCCCTTATTTCTCTTTTCTTTCTCTGTTGTGTATGGTTTTTTTCCTTTCATTTCTGTCTATTTGCCTCCTAGATGAACTAGTTCTGGGACTATGATGTACTTGATGAGGACATCAAGAGCTTATGAGTTGTATTTTGTATATTGGCTTGGATTGGTGTGTATTATGGGTTGTATTGGCTTGAAGTGTATGTAATTTTGATTTCTTTCATTTGGGCCATCCTTGTAAGGCTTATATCAAGCCAATGGGCCATTTGTTATGTCAAGTCCAAGGTAGATTGCCATTAGTAGAGTCCATTAAGAGTGTTACTTCATATTGGGTCATAGTTCAAATGGGTCATTAAGGCACTTAAGGCCCAAATTGGGTTCCACTCTCTCATGGGCCATCTAAGTGGGAGTGGCCCAAGTCTAGCATGATCTAATGGGAGGCTCTTGGCCCATGAATGGCCTTGGCCCATGGAAGGGGGCGCAAGGTTCCTTGTCTTATTAGGCATGGTAGTTGTGTATTAGGTGGTGTTTGAATGGATCTAGTCCAAGGTTGAATAAGCATGGTCAAATTAGATTAAACTAATGTATTAAATGTGTGATTCACATTGTATCCCAGCCCTTCAATCAAACCCCTAGATCCAAGGGTTGAGGTTGAGTTTGGTTGGCATCCTATATAAGGTTGTATTTTTCATATTGAATGAATTAATGAAGAGAAAAAAGGCATTTGCCCCCATTGGATTTGCACCCCTCCCCTCTCTCTCTGGTTCCTCCACCTCCCCCCCTTTCTAGAGTGTAATCCCTTCCCCCTTGATCCCCTCCAGCATCTGAAGCAACTCCGGTGATCGCCGCCGCCATCGACTCGCCGCCGACGCGTCGTTGCCAACGGTTTCGGTGTTCTGCCACTCAGGACAGATCCTTCTTCTCTGAATTCTGCTATCACTCCCTTCGTCTTATGAAGCTCAAAATTTCAGGGTTGGTTCCCCTCTAGAACCCTTATCCCCACAAAAAAATCACGTCAAAATTCATCCTTTAGCTATTTTTGATTTTCGTCCAAGTTCCAGATCTGTCCTGGTTCTGTTTACTGTTCATCAGCTCTGAGTTTACCCCATTCGAACCATCTTTTTATTTTTGTTGGGTCGCCCAAATTTATGGGAGTTCTGTCCACATATATCTACCACCAGGAATTTTCTTAATTTTTGATGGTCTCTAGTATTTTCAAATTTCGTCCAAGTTCCCAAGAACAGTCTGCCCACAGTTTCCCAGATCCGACCCAGGTCTAGTAAAAAATCCCAGAAAATCCATTTCTTCTCCAATCAAAAAACCAAAAATAGTCCCGGATTCCTCTCTCAGAGACCTTCAACTTTTCTGAAGAAATCATTGCCAGATTCGGAGGTCTTCTCCCCGGTCAACGTCGATCTTCAGAGAAGTCAGAACCTGCCCCTGCAGTTCTGGCCAGATTCCAAAGCTTGTAAATTCAACAATCAGAAATACAGATCTGATTATTTTTTTTGAAGACCCTACGTCGAAGTATTTTGAGTCCTCTTTCCAACGGCTCTAATTTCGTCGCGTTCCGACGACGGGGCTGATCGCAGCAGCAGTTTCCTCCAAGTCGCGCGCCTGCAAACAGAAGTTCAGGTTTGTGGCCGAGTTCCCCGCGAGCGTCGTCCGAGGGCCGCCCGGCGTCCGGTGGTCGTTCCAGCAGCTCGCCATCCCAGGGGAACGCTTCCAGTGTCTCCACAATAGAGGAGTCATCAGGCCCCACACGACCCCTCCGGTCAATACGTGGGCCCCCACTAACACGAGTACGCGTGAAGCCGAAGCATCGCCCGAACCGCCCGTCAACCCGAAACTGGTCCTCCCGGGCCCACTTGTGTCGCCCTTTACCTCCCTGCGTGGAGTGGGCTTAGTTGCATTGCTGTAACCATAATGTATTAAGTTCCCGGGGGTACGAGTTCCGGCCGGGTCCCATCTTCGCCACGCCGAGAGCGTGGAGGTATCGCCTTCACCCTTACACTTGGTTAGCCATTAGCTCAATTTTATATGCTTTATATGCCGCTGCTAGAGAGCATGTGTAGGGATACCTAGCCCGCTTTCAATTTATAATATCACTGCTGCGAGAGAGAGCGAAGCCGTCCCGTGACCCGATCCGGGCACAAGTGAGAGCCGACCACCCTAGCTCCCAGCCGGTTTCTCAACCGCGCACATCCGACGCTTCCCTCGTTAAGGGACGATCGCGAGCTTGTCGTGTCCGTGGTCCCGTCCCGCATCAATTTGGTATCAGAGCGAGTTGAGTCTAGGGTGTCTAAAGTCAAAAAAAAAGAGTGTCATTTACGTCTAGTCATTAGTCGGTTTAAGTCGAGTCTAGGATCATCATATTTTCAAAACAACAAAAAGAGTCATTTTTGGGTCGCATACATCCCTTTACTCGGTATATCAAAAGGTGTTGTCCGAACGTTAGGCTACGCCTATCGGGAAGGCCGCACATTTGCGCGAGTGATCTTCGGATCGATTGCCTCCGCCACGTATCGAGTTTTGGTTAAGTCTAGGCGCATCATTTGCATTAGTGTGTTTTGCTTTAGTCGGCGTCTTCTAGTCGGTGTGTTTGCATGCCCACTCGTCGGGGTACTCAGTACTCACCCCCACCACCACCACCTATGGCCAACCCACGGGATACCTCGGGAGACTTCCACTCCCTACAAGAGGCGATGATGGCCATTATGGCTAGGTTGGACCAATCCGATGCTAACTTTCGGACCTTCTCCGAGAATATGGATGGTCGCCTTAGGGCCATGGAGGGACGCATGGAGACCTCCGATAGGTCGGTCCAAGACCTCGTTGGGCGGTTAGATAGGATGTCACACGGGGACCCTCTGGGGCAGCCCAAGGTCCACCCGCACCTCCTCCCGCGGGGGCCCAAGTCCAACCCGCTCCCATGGCCCAAGTCCAGGCCGCTCCCGCGGCCCAAAACCAGCCACCACTGGTTCCTCCACCCGCCCCCCTCGGGTTCCCCAACTACCGCACCGTGACCTTGGTCTCGAGGACTATGGGTCCGACAATGCCTACGAGGGGTATGGTCAACGCCGTCGTGGTTTTCAGCCACAACGAGATGAGGATGATGATCGGGTCCTTAAGACCGTGCGAGCGGATCCTCCCGCTTTTTACGGGTCTTTGGATCCGAAAGTCTACCTAGATTGGGAGTTTGGCATGGACCGTTATTTTGAATGGTATGATATGTCGGAGCGTCGAAGGGTCCGATTTGCCACCATGAAACTTATGGGGCAGGCACAAACTTATTGGAAGAATGTGGAGAGCCTGCTACTTCAGCGGCTAGAACCCCCGATCGACACATGGGCCGAGATGAAGAATAAACTTCGGCAAAAGTACCTTCCTCCCACATACCGCCAGCGACTCATCGATAGATGGCAAAGTCTTAGCCAGGGAGACCGGTCCGTCTCCGAATACATCGCGGAGTTTGATGAGTACTTTCTACGATGTGGTGTCACGGAGGAGAGTACCATGCCCGTTCCCGCTTTCGACGTGGTTTGCGGCCACACTACAGTATGAGCTTTTCCGCGCAATGCCAAGACGTTGGAAGAGGCATACCAGGTTGCTCTCGAGATGGAGCAATTTGAGGGAGAGTTCGAGTCTAGCCATCGGTTGGGCCCCACCCCTCTCCGTAGTACCGAGCCACGTCACTCTATAGGCCCGCATCAGCGGCCTCCCATGGCTCGACCTCAGGAGTCCCACCCGTCAGGAGCACTTCGCTCCACGGCCCCGTCCTCCTCCACCGGGATCTATTTCCACCCAACCACCGGCACCCTTTGCCCGTCCCCGCTCCTATAGCCCGTCCTCTGGCACCGGCACCCCCTCCACTCTTGTCCAAGGCACCTACACTCCCCCATTGTTGCCTACACCCCCTACCCGGCGGGATGATAAGGGTAAGGCCCCTTTCGGGAGAGTAGTCGATCGCGAATACAGTGTTTCCACTGTCACGGGTATGGCCACATTGCTAGTGAGTGTCCCGCTCGCACCACCCTAGCCTTAGGTGTTGGCGGATCCGCACCTCCCGAGCTTGAGCATGTCGATTACGAGGCCGATGAGGCACTGGCCGATGAATACTATGCCATGGGGGAAGAGCTGGGCGACCCTTCGGCCGCCCAGGATGTCGCCACCTAGTGGGTTTGATGCTACCACCTTAGTCTAGAGTCGTGCATGAGTCAGTGTGCTTTCTTTGTGTGGTTTGTTTGTGTGGTGATTTTGAGTCGATTGTTTGCGTGGTTTGCATTCGTGTGTCTGTGCATGGTGAGTCTGCATGTGTCTTGTGCAAGCTCGTTGTCGGTCTCTTATGAGTAAGAGGCGAGTGGACTCACTTGATGAGTATGGGATCGGTTTACTTCTATACCCGGATCAGTCACCTATAGGGACTCAGCGGTGATTCCTAGTGAGTCTTCGAGCTGTTTCCTTCCTTTTGAGAGTGCCCCTTCGGAGTGACCACCTTTAGCCATAGCAGTGCGCATATCGAGTATATATGGAATGAGCAGGTGCCGATCACTTGGAGTGGAGCATACCCGCGCTACTTAGCACGGTGACGGATCCGCCGGAGTACCGGAGCAGCCATACCCCTACTCGACGGGGTCGAGTTCCTCCCACCCGGGGAGAATTGATGAGGACATCAAGAGCTTATGAGTTGTATTTTGTGTATTGGCTTGGATTGGTGTGTATTATGGGTTGTATTGGCTTGAAGTGTATGTAATTTTTGATTTCTTTCATTTGGGCCATCCTTGTAAGGCTTATATCAAGCCAATGGGCCATTTGTTATGTCAAGTCCAAGGTTAGATTGCCATTAGTAGAGTCCATTAAGAGTGTTACTTCATATTGGGTCATTAGGCTTCAAATGGGTCATTAAGGCACTTAAGGCCCAAATTGGGTTCCACTCTCTCATGGGCCATCTAAGTGGGAGTGGCCCAAGTCTAGCATGATCTAATGGGAGGCTCTTGGCCCATGAATGGCCTTGGCCCATGGAAGGGGGCGCAAGGTTCCTTGTCTTATTAGGCATGGTAGTTGTGTATTAGGTGGTGTTTGAATGGATCTAGTCCAAGGTTGAATAAGTGGTCAAATTAGATTAAACTAATGTATTAATGTGTGATTCACATTGTATCCCAGCCCTTCAATCCAAACCCCTAGATCCAAGGGTTGAGGTGAGTTTGGTTGGCATCCTATATAAGGTTGTATTTTTCATATTGAATGAATTAATGAAGAGAAAAAAGGCATTTGCCCCCATTGGATCGCACCCTCCCCTCTTCTCTCTGGTTCCTCCACCCCAGCCCCCTTTCTAGAGTGTAATCCCTTCCCCCTTGATCCCCTCCAGCATCTGAAGCAACTCCGGTGATCGCCGCCGCCATCGACTCGCCGCCGACGCGTCGTTGCCAACGGTTTCGGTGTTCTGTCCACTCAGGATAGATCCTTCTTCTCCGAATTCTGCTATCACTCCCTTCGTCTTATGAAGCTCAAAATTTCAGGGTTGGTTCCCCTCTAGAACCCTTATCCCCAAAAAAAATCACGTCAAAATTCATCCTTTAGCTAATTTTTTGATTTTCGTCCAAGTCCAAGTTCCAGATCTGTCCTGGTTCTGTTTATGTTCATCAGCTCTGAGTTTACCCCATTCGAACCATCTTTTTATTTTTGTTGGGTCGCCCAAATTTATTGGGAGTTCTGTCCACATATATCTACCACCAGAAATTTTTTAATTTTTGATAAGGTCTCTAGTATTTTTCAAATTTCGTCCAAGTTCCCAAGAACAGTCTGCCCACAGTTTCCCAGATCCGACCCAGGTCTAGTAAAAAATCCCAGAAAATCCATTTTTTTCTCCAATCAAAAAACCAAAAATAGTCCCGGATTCCTCTCTCAGAGACCTTCAACTTTTCTGAAGAAATCATTGCCAGATTCGGAGGTCTTCTCCCCGGTCAACGTCGATCTTCAGAGAAGTCAGAACCTGCCCCTGCAGTTCTGGCCAGATTCCAGCAAGCTTGTAAATTCAACAATCAGAAATACAGATCTGATTATTTTTTTTAAGACCCCTACGTCGAAGTATTTTGAGTCCTCTTTCCAACGGCTCTAATTTCGTCGCGTTCCGACGACGGGGCTGATCGCAGCAGCAGTTTCCTCCAAGTCGCGCGCCTACAAACAGAAGTTCAGGTTTGTGGCCAGTTCCCCGCGAGCGTCGTCCGAGGGCCGCCCGGCGTCCGGTGGTCGTTCCAGCAGCTCGCCATCCCAGGGGAACGCTTTCCAGGTGTCTCCACAGCAGAGGAGTCATCAGGCCCCACACGACCCCTCCGGTCAATACGTGGGCCCCCACTAACACGAGTACGCGTGAAGCCGAAGCATCGTCCGGAACCGCCCGTCAACCCGAAACTGGTCCTCCCGGGCCCACTTGTGTCGCCCTTTACCTCCCTGCGTGGAGTGGGCTTAGTTGCATTGCTGTAACCATAATGTATTAGTTCCCGGGGGTACGAGTTCCGGCCGGGTCCCATCTTCGCCACGCCGAGAGCGTGGAGGTATCGCCTTCACCCTTACACTTGGCATTAGCTCAATTCTTTATATGCTTTATATGCCGCTGCTAGAGAGCATGTGTAGGGATACCTAGCCCGCTTTCAATTTATAATATCACTGCTGCGAGAGAGAGCGAAGCCGTCCCGTGACCCGATTCGGGCACAAGTGAGAGCCGACCACCCTAGCTCCCAGTCGGTTTCTCAACCGCGCACATCCGACGCTTCCCTCGTTAAGGGACGATCGCGAGCCTGTCGTGTCCGTGGTCCCGTCCCGCATCAGTACTTCCCCTATGCAATGAAATGAATGGAATGAGTGCTTTCAATATTTGGCCTTGGGACATATTTTCTTTACCCAAGCCCCCACTATAGCAACCCGGATAATATTAGGGATAAAAATTTCCTAAAGAGTTAAAACCTCTTAAAGTAAATAAATCCAACAAAGTTGTTAATTTTCATTATATTTATAAAACAAATTTGATGTAAATTATGATTGAGCAACATTTCAGAAGGGCGCTATTTCATTAAATAGTGACTTCTGTACATATGTTATTTCCTAATTCACTGTTTTATCGCGTTTCTCAACCTATATCGCTGGTTACTTGGCACTCTCATCTCACATCCGTAGATGGAGTCCCTGTTTTGATTTATCGATTACACGCTCAATTCTCGGTGATGTTTGAACCCTCTGTGGGATATTCCTTCCTTCGAACTGATGATTTCATCATAGAGACCTCCGTAAGTCTACGCGGAGCCTTGGATTCTCTCAAGGCTGCCGAGCAGATTGTACCCTAAAAACCCATGACGCAGTGTCTTGTCACGTCACTCTAGAGAAACATGATGTTTGGCCCTCTTAGAGCGCTATTTCTAGCTTCTTTGAGAAGTCTATTTTCTGTCAGTAATTGGTGACACAGACCTGGGCGCCAGAAGGAATTGGCGACCTGTCCAGTGCCATTATTTCCTGATATAGCGACCGTGACATGGATGTTATTTATGAATGAGCGATTGCTTGAGAGGTCGCTAATTATTCGTGCATGTACTGTTCACAGGAATAGGCGACCACGCATGTGGGCACTATTCTGAAATTCGTGACGATTGAGTGGACGCCATTTACCCAGTTTTACGCCATGTCTTGGTTTTTCGTGAGAATTAATGATGAGTCATTCTTGTTCGAAGTTCAGTCTTGGAACTCCTTCGTTCATGAAATCTTCCGTATCATCTTACAACGAGTTATCCTTTGGATCTCTATATTGGCTAGAACTATAGTGGATGTCTAAAATAAACATGACTCAATGCTTGCGCATATCGGGCCCGATCTAGTCCTGGGAGGAGCACCTAAAAGTACTTGTGCCCATGGGAGCTATATTGATCACGGTGTGAAATTACACCGAAGTGCATGACTTGCTAGATTTACATTTCATAATCTTGTACTTGACTTGACATGACATGACTTGTGTGGCCCAGAAGGGGTAATTACTTGCTTGATATTAAAATGGCCAATTCACGTGACATGACTTGAAATATTTACATGCTTGATTATCTTGTTACATTTCACATGATTATCTTGAATTCTTGTTAGTTCAGCTTTATTATCTCTTGATACTCTCTCTCTCTTGTCATTTTCATGTGTACATGCATAGCTATACTTGCATTCATGAAACATGTAATTATTTAAAGTAAGCTTGTACTTGAGATATAATTCCTACTGAGCATTCGCTCACCCTAGTGTTTCCCATATTTTTCAGGTAATTTTGATAATGAGGATCACTCTGAAGGGAACGGACATGAGTGAAGAGCATAGAGCCATCCAGTCGTAGAAGCATCTATCTATCTGTGTCTTTTTCCTTTCTTGAGTCAATCGTTGTAATATTCTTTTATTTAGTCAGATTGTCCTTAGTTCTTATATTGAAATTATGTAATAAGCATTACCTTGATGGTTATTATGAATAAAGGATTTGGTTTATCCCTACCTTTGCGCACTATGTCTATGTGTCAAATACACTTGTGCTCTGATTGACTTGATTGATATAACTCGTCACGTGTACCGGGTTCTTTCCATGCTCGGGGCATGACAGTTTTTCTGGTATTAGAGCCTAGGATATTCAATTCCTAGGAAACCAAGTCCAAGGATAGGTTTATACCTTTACCTAGTGAGATTGGGTAGAACCATGGGTTATGTAATTTAGGGACTTAAACTCTTGGTTAATCATATACTAATATAGTTACTAAAAATCTTGTAGGATCATGGTCGCCGAACGTGCTCAGTTGTACGACATGCAGCAAATCGTTCAAGGTCTTACCCAGGCGCTACAACAGGTAGCGCAGGGCGGAGCTAATTGTGGAGCGGGAGATCTCCACCGTAGCTTTCACAACATGAACCCACCAAAATTTATTGTTAGATCGAACCTAATGATGCCGAGCATTGGATCAGGGAGATCGAGCTTATATTTAGTGTCATGCAATGCACGAATGAAGAAAAGGTCCTACTAGTGACTTTCCAACTAGAGCGGGATGCCCGATTCTAGTGAGAGTAAGTGGAAGCTACCTTGCCCCAAGAACAAGTCACGTGGCGTGAGTTTGTTGACTACTTCAACAACAAATACTTTTCAGACCGTGTCCAGGAGAAGAAGGCTGCAGAGTTTGCCATATTGAAGCATAGGACATTATCTGTGGCCGAGTATGAGGCCCAATCTTCCCGTCTATCAAGGTATGCATCGCATCTAGTGCATACGAGGAAGATGAAGGCCCGAAGGTTTCTAAACGGACTTAGGCCGCAATATATAACCCAACTGGCGCCAATGGACATTCAAGTCTACTTCGAGATTATAAGGTGAGCCCAGCTGTTAGAGGATGACACGGAGCTGTCTGATATGATCCATGGAAAAGATAAAAAGGAGCATGTTACCAGCTCTGGCACTTTCAAGCCGTCCTTCAACAAGAAAAGGACTAGCAATGGAGGAGATTCTTCCCAAGAGAAGAAGTTCAAGAAGATTAGCAAGCCCTTCTCCATTATCACCATACCTTCCAAAGAGGTGTGTAAGCACTATGACAAGGCCGGCCATAAAGACGAAGAATGCTAGAGAAGAGTAGGAGCTTGTCTTTGTTGCGGGAGCCTTGATCATCGGATTCCCGACTGCCCCTTACAAAATGATCAAGCCGGAGACGAGAAGCGCCTGGTGAAGAAGCAAGCACGTCTCCAAGCTCTTCAAGAGGCGGAACAAGATGACGGCGGACTGGTGGAGGGTACCTTAAAGATATGTTCCAAGTCTACTCGTGTCTTGTTTGATACCGGCGCATCACATTCTTTTATTTCTATGAAGTTTGATGATCCATTACCTCTGGAACCAGAATGGATAAAACTAGTTATTTCAACCCCTCTCGGAAACGAATTTGATATCTCACATCATTATTTAAATTGTGAAGTCATGGTGAAAGGGAAAAATCTCCCTGCCGACTTAATATGCTTAAACATGAAAGATTATGACGTGATACTAGGAGCCGACTGGCTATCCACATACAAGGTAGTTGTAGATTGCCGTAATGGCATGGTAACTTTCAAGGAGTTCCCAGAACTTGTCTACACTAGCCCTAAGGGTCAGAATATGTCACCTATTATTTCATCTCTTCGAGCCCATAAGTTGATGAGAAAAGGATGCATGGCTTTCATTACATTTGTGACTGCCACGAAAGCTAAGGAGTCCAAAATAGAAGACATCCGAGTAGTTCGGGAGTTTCCTGATTTATTCCTAAAGGATTTGCCCAGATTACCCCCACAAAGAGAAGTGGCCTTCACCTCGATCAACTTGTCCCTGTGCTAGTCTAGTTTCTAAGGCACCTTATAGGATGTCCCCTGCCAAGCTCAAGGAATTGAAAGAACAATTGATGGAGCTCTTGAAGAAAGGATTTATCAGACCGAGCACTTCTCCATGGGGAGTGCCCGTGTTATTTGCCAAGAAGAAGGATGGATCGATGAGACTTTGCATCGACTATCGGTAGTTGAACCATCTTACTATCAAGAACAAGTTTCCACTACCGAGGATCGATGAATTATTTGATCAGATATCTGGATCCAAGTATTTCTAAAAAATTGATCTCTGGTCAGGATATCACCAATTGAGGATCAAAGATGAGGACATTCATAAGACCCCATTCCGAAGCAGGTATGGGCACTATGAATTTGTTGTTGTGCCTTTTGGACTAACGAATGCCCCTACAACCTTTATGGAGTTGATGAATAGCATATTCACGCCTCATCTGGATCAATTCATAGTGGTCTTCATTGATGACATATTAATTTTTTCCAAGACCAAAGAAGATCATGAAGAACACTTAAGGATGGCATTACAAATATTGAGGAGTAACCAACTTTATACCAAGCTTAGTAAATGCTACTCCTGGCTCGAAGAAGTGTCCTTCCTAGGACATGTGATCTCAAAGGATGGGATTTCTATTGACCCGTCAAAAGTCGAGGCTGTGAAGAATTGGGAAAGGTCAACCAATGCAACAGAGATCCGAAGCTTCTTAGGCCTAGCTGGCTATTATAGGCGATTCATCAAGGACTTCTCCAAGATCACCGTTCCTCTTACTAGGCTGACCTGTAAGGAGATTCCTTATAAGTGGGACGAAGGATGCGAGAAGAGCTTTCAAGCCTTGAAGGATCATCTAACTATTGCCCCGGTATTAGCATTACCGACTGAAGGGGTGAAATTTGAGGTATATACCGATGCGTCTGGAATTGGCCTCGGATCTGTGTTAATGCAATAAGAGAAGGTCATTGCTTATTCTTCCTCACAGTTAAAGAAGTATGAAGAGAACTACCCGGTGCATGACTTAAAGTTAGCCACGGTAGTGTTTGCCTTAAAGGTCTGGAGACACTATCTCTATGGAGAACAGTTCACAGTGTACTCCGATCACAAAAGCCTCAAGTATCTATTCTCTTAAAAGGAACTCAACATGAGGAGAGGCGTTGGCTCGAATACGTCAAGGATTTCGACTTCACGATACAATACCACCCTGGTAAGGGAAATTCTGTCATAGATGCTTAGTCGAAAGCGAGAGCCTTATTAGCCAACTATATGATTCAAAAATGGAAATTGTTGGAGTAATTTTCTAAACTTAATATAAGTGCAGACCAGGAGAGAAGGTGTATTACTCTATCACACATGAGGGTACAACCGGATCTGCTCACCGAAATACAAGGACATCAAGGCAGTGACCCGGTGTTAGTAGAGATCAAGGATAAGCTAGAAGAACGACCAGATTTCAAGGCAGCATCAGATGGAAGATTATTATTCAGGGAAAGGACATGTGTACCGGACTGCCTGGAATTGAAGAAGAAAATTTTAGAAGAAGCTCACCATCAAGGTACACGATTCATCTCGGATCTACCAAGATGTACCAGGACTTGAAACGGACCTTTTGGTGAATAAAATGAAAAGGGAGGTAGTTGACTTTGTATGTCGCTGTCTCACGTGCCAACAAGTTAAGGCAGAACACCAAAAGCCTACTGGTAAGCTACATCCTTTAGATATTCCTAAGTGTAAGTGGGAGGATATCGACATGGACTTCATTATGGGTCTGTCTAAATCTAATGGAGGACATGATGTGTGATGTCCCGGACCTTTCGGATCCTTCTTCGTGGGTCTCGGATCTGGTTTCTCAGAGTGTCTGACTCCGTTGTGTCTGAAATTTCGTTTCGGACACCTTTTGTGTTCGGATCCGTGCGATTCGGGTCAGTTCGGAGGCCTGAAACGTGTTCCGCGGCTTCTTCCGCGTGTTTTCCGATTCCCGCATGTGTGTCTCGGAAACACCTACGGAACCCTATTGCGGGTGAACCGGGTCGTTCACCTACCCGCGAGTGGTACCGTTGCGATCAGCGTGTCGAGAGGATCGAGGAGGTGTATTTTTCTATTTTTCAAAATTTTTCTGATTTTTTGGGATTTTCTATAAATACCATATCTTTTTCTTTTTCTTTTCCACCTTTTGCTTCTTTTTCTTCTTCCTCCTTTCCAACCGTTGGAGAGAGCCCTCTCCACCGCGCACCGTGCTTCTTCCCCGGGCGACCGAGACGCGGCCTCCTTCACTCCAGCAACGGCGTGGCGGCGGCGGCGAGGCGGTCCCGGTGGTGTTCTTTTAGCGGCGGGAGGCGGGGTGTTCGTGGGTCTAAAAGCTTCATTCGTGGTTTCGGCATTGATTCGGCGGAGCATTCGCTCCATTGAGGTAGGGGGACGAATCCTTATGCTCATCCCGTCGTTCCCCACGATTTGTAGGCCGAATGGGAGCCGAGAGGGGCATTTTTTAGCGGGTTAGGGCAAAACCATGCTTTGGGGAGAGCTCGCCCGATCTATGGATTTGAGCCGCGATTCGGCATTTTGATGGCCTAGAATCATGCTAGGGGTCCCCTGGGGTCTTCCCCTTTGATTCCCCCTCTCCTTTGGAGGCATGGGGGCGTGGTTTGAATTTTTGGCTATTTTACGCCGTTCCACCGTCGGGTGTGTGTGACGGTCCTTCCAGAGACCGTCACACGGTGTAACGCACCCAGGTAGGTGCGTTACAGACCCGTTATAGCCGTTTGGGGTCTGCGGATGTGACGGCCCCACGACAAACCACCAGGGCACTGTGACGATCCAGGGTTAGGCCGTCAGAGCCTTCTGACTTTGGCTTTTTGACCGTTGGGGGGCTCAGGGCCTGTGACGCACCAGGCCTGGCGCGTCACAGCCCCGTAACGCCCCGGTGGGGGTGCGTCAGAGCGGCGGACCCAACCACCCTGAAGCGCCCAGGTCGGGCCGTCAGGTGCGGTGACGGCCCGGGCGGGGCACGTTAGGGTCTGTTTTCACCGTTGCTCGTGACGGCCCAGGGCTGGACCGTCAGAGCCCTGTGACGGCCTAGTGTGGGTGCGTCACAGCCCTATGACGGCCCAGTGTGGGTGCATCACAGCCTGTGACGGCCCAGGAGGGGTGCGTCACGGTCTGTTTTCCCTTCTGGCTCGTGACGCTCCAGGGCTGGACCGTCAGAGCCCTGTGACGCGCTAGTGTAGGCGCGTCGCAGCCTGTGATGGCCCAAGGGTGGACTGTCTAGCTCCTCGCTGCACCACGCATGTGCGGTTCCGTTTCTTCGTCGATGGGTTCCGTGAGTCAGTCCTTACTTCCAGTGACCTGTCCACTAGTCGTAGCTTCCTGCGCACGGGGTGCGGACCCACCTGGGAGTGGTGGAGAGCGAGACCTAGTGAGAGGCAATTTTTAGGCTGGTTACCGTAGGGCCCCTTGCCTTTGCCACCAGAGTTCGGTGGGGGGGAAAACCAGCTAGAGGACCCGACCTAGAGCAGATGGTCTGTGTGTGCACACGTAGTTGGGGGCTTAGGATACGCGCTGATGAGCGTGACCCCAGGTAGTCCTTGTTGTGGTACTTGTTGCGTGTCTGAGTCTCACGCCCGGGGCATCGTAGCTAGACACTTGTGACGCAGTATAAGACGTCAGGGGACGCTTCCGGTCGTTCTTCAAGTGGGTAGCGCTCCTGTTCGCTGGCAGGTGTGGACTCAAGTTTTATTGGACCGAGGTTCAGTAGTATGGTACTGTTAGCGTAGCTGGCTTTTCTGTTTATTTACTTTAGCTTGTTGGTTCTACCGTACTCCTGTTAGGTAGGGTTACCTTCTACTTTCTCATTTTCCGTGCGAGGTGGGGATTCGCGGGATCCCTATTGGGCCAATGAAATGAGGCTCACCCCTGCTTTTCAGGTGAGGCGGGGTCTTCGAGAGGTGCGGCTGAGTTTCAGCGTGGTTCTTCTAGCCAGGGTTAGCCGCCAGTCTGCCAGAGCCGGGGGATGCCCCGTGTAGTTGTACGCCGGGGGATGCCCCGTGTTGTTGTACTTTTCTTTTTGTTGACTGTACTTTTATTTTGGACATGAGACTCTGTGGACCTTGTAGCAGTTTATTTATATTATTCTGTGCATTTTATTTTAGATTATTGTGCTATCTCTACGGTTGTTTAAGCTTCTCTTGTACTCCCACACCATCCCTTTCTACCCTTCCGAGTCTTCGGCTTGTGGGTTGGCGGACCGAGATTCGAGACGCGCCGGTTCCTTTCCGGTACTTGGATCCCAGGTCGTCACAGCTGGTATCAGAGCCTAGGTTGTGGAGGTATATCAGAACTTGAAACGGATTGCGGTGGTCCAGAAGGTCCATGAATGTCCTGTACAGTCGGCGACTGGCTTAGGGCCGCGCGTGTTTTATTGATTTGTGGTTGTTTTCTTGATGCCAGGTGTGTTATGGTGCCACGGAGGACGGCTCGTCCCCAGTAGGGAGAGTCTAGTGGTGGTCCGGAGGAGCAGAGCAGGGCTTCAGTTTCCGAGGGTGTAGCTAGAGATGCGAGAGCTCCGGGGATGGACGATTTCTTCCGAGGTATGTTTGAGTATGTGTTTTAGCGGCAGCAGGGAGGTCAGCAGCAGGGCGATGATGCTGGTGAGGACCGGGCTCATGGTGGTCATGGTCATGTGCTGAAGGAGTTCTTGCTGTTCCAGCCTCCTTCCTTCAGTGGGCAGCCAGATCCTGAGGTGGCCAGAGAGTGGCTGGATGATGTGCGGCGGATTTTCAGTGCGATGGAGTGTCCTGAGGAGGAGCAGGTAGCGTTGGCTACTCATCGTCTTCAGGGGGCGGCCCGTACTTGGTGGACGTCAGAATGGGGTTCAGTGTTCCAGTCCCGTCCTCTTCGGT